>PYUH01000078.1:3705583-3763156 GCA_016808085.1 Suaeda aralocaspica
ATTCTGTCGTTGTTTTAAGGGACCTGGCGGGTTACGTCGGCTTCCCGGGGGGAGGGCCCCCGGGCGAGCGTTGCCATCGGCCTAGCCCCTGCCCCCCCACTACTCGCCGATTTTTTTTTTTTTTTGGATTATGTAGTTGTTTTAAGGGAGAATGGAGGGTTAGAGGCTTAAAGGGGGGAGGGACAAAGAGAAGCTTGACATAGGCATAGCACATGCACAACAACTAATAGACGTAACCCTTAGCCAAATCCATGCTTTTCAAGGGTTTTAGAGCTTTAAGAATAAAATGGCTGAAATTTTAAAATGATTGCCCTTGAGCCATTAAAGGGTCATTAGAGAGTTAGCTAACACTATAATTTATAAAGGTCTATAAGAGCATCAACTTTGGTGCCCCATTTGAAAAAAAAAAAAGAAATGGAATTGAAAACCTTCCCACCAATGTTCCAATTTTAAATGGGGAGGTTAATTTAGATGAGGAGGTTCTCATATGTAAGTGGGGCCCAAATAGTTTTATTAATATTGGCGGTGTATGGAAAGTAGGAGGGAGAAACTGTGGTGGGTTATGGAAGAGTAGGGGCGAGAACGTAAATGGAGAGGTAAATGGAATGTAGGTATGATATTGTGAAATGGGAAGGGAATGCAGTAAAGTTAGTGGAAAGTGATGTGGACTAATGAGGTGAGAAGCGAAAAACTATGTGGGGGTATATGAATGTTGATGCTCTAAAGCATGAAAACTTCGAGAATCTAGAGTTTCAATATTCTGGGAATTCAAACACTTTTAAAAAAACCTAGAAAACTCTACGAAAACATTTGTGAAACTTAATTTAAAAATCAGAAACGTTTCACATAAGAGTAAACTTCATGTGATGTTAAATGTATTGTAACAGAAATTTTGCAAATTATGTATAAGCGTTTCTTAATGTTGCCGAGTTGAACACTCAATTTTTGTTTTTCCTATGACCCAACTCGAACTCATGTGCCCAAGTTACATTTTTTCATGGTTTCCCGGAAAATCTTGAAAGAGGTTGTTTCTTGCTCTCTTGATACCATGTTATTAATTATAAAGCCAATTTCAACTATCTAGGGGTCTTCCCTTGATTTAAGGATCAACATGTGAAATTTTAGGCCAATATTTTTTCTAAGACTTTAAAACACTTGAAAAGTATGACTTGTAGCCTTCGTTTTCGGCTTTTGGAGGGCCTTCCGGGGCTCTTTCTTGTTTTCTCCTCAAATTTCATTCACTTGCTTGTGATAACCTTGGGATGAACCAAGATTGTTTTCAGCTTCTAAAAATTTGTAAGGTTTTATCTTTTAAGAATTATTGAAAAAGGACACACTTACCTTATGACCTTTCGAACCCTGGACAAGTTGTTCTTTTTACCCTTTGGGGCACCATGTAAAATTTTTGGCAATTTTTTGTTTTCGTGAACCCAGAATCTTCGGAAATTGTTAATTATAGCCTTCGTTTTCGGTTTTGTTCTGTCTTGTTTTCTCCCCGTATTATTCCCACGTGTTTTTGGTGACCTTAGCATCACACTTGGTTTTAGCCTTTCAAAACTTGTTATCCTCCCTTTTTACATAATTTTCGAGAATGGCACTCTACTATTTTTGATATCCAGGGACTCGTCTTATGTCCTTCCGAATCTCGAAAAGCTGCTCTAGGGCCCTCTTTTGACAATGACACTTTGTAAATACAAAGCGAAAACAAGACACCTGCGGTGACCTATTACACGTGGTTAAATGCATGCCAAAAACAAAGACAATAGCCTTTGTATTTGGCCCGTCTCGAGTTCCATCTTTTGTTCACCTTTTTTTTCCCATGTGCTCTAGGTTACCACAAAACTCCCCAAGATCGATTTCGGTCACTAGAAGCTTGTTATCATCTCTCTTATGGAAATATTTCCGAAATAGGGAAAAACAACTTTTTCGCTCTCTTGGGATTTTGTTATGGCCTTTCGACCTCGATTAGCTACTCAGGATTCGTGTTTTGACGGTACGGGCACTGTTAAATTATTGTAACTTTTTTTTCCAGAACCTAGGAACCTCCCAAAATTGTGAATAATGGCCTTTGTTTTGGTCTTCTGAGGGCCATTTGGGCTCCGTCTTGTTTTCGCCTTATTTTTGTTACCACATGCTTTGGTCACCACAGGACTTCCCACGATCGGTTTCGACCTACGAAATTTTTCATCATCCCTTGGAGACATTTTCGAAAAAGGAATAATAACTTTTTCTCTTTCTTAGGACAATTTTATGGTCTTTTCAACCCCTATTATGTGCTGAAGGTTCATAATTTGACGATACGGACACCCTCTCAAATTTTTAGCAACTTTTTTTCTAAGACCCGGAAGCCCAAATCAATGAATAATAGCCTTTGGCGGGACGTCTGGTGCTCCGTCTTATTTTCGCTCTAGGTTTTTACTATGTGCTCAAAATCGTTTTCGGCCTCCAAAAACTTTTTATCATCCCTCTTTCATATGCATTTTCAAGAAATGGAAAAGCAGTTTTTTTGCTCGTTTAGGACGTTCTTATGGCCTTTTCGACCCCAATTTGCTGCTCAAGGTTTATAATTTAATCATACGGGAACTGTGTCAAATCTTTAGCAAAATTTATTTCTATACCCCAGAACTCCCAAATTTGTGAATAATAGCCTTTGGAAAGGTTGTCATGGGCTACGTCTTGTTTTCACCCTATTTTTTTACTACATACTTTGGGTTACCCAGAACTCCCACGATCATATTCGGCCTCTAAAAACATGTTATCATCATTCTTTCAGATACATTTCCGATATAGGGAAAATTAGCTTTTTCGCTCTCCCAAAACTTTCTTATGGCCTTTATTTCCCCAATTAGCTACTTAAGGTTCATCTTGTGGTGATACAAGCAGCACGTGCAAATTTTTCTGCAACTTTTTTTCAGGACCCTGTAACCCCCTAAAAATGTGAATAATAGCCTTGTTTTTGGCCTAGGGAGGATTATTATGTGCTTCGTCTTATTTTCGCCATATTTTTTTACCACTTGCTTTTGGGTCACCACTAGACTCTCCACCATCCGTTTCAGCCTCTAAAAACTTGTTATCATCCCTCTTTCAGATACATTTTCGAAATGGAGAAAATAGCTTTTTTAGTCTTACAGGAGGTTCTTATGGTCTTTTCAACCCGAATTCATTGCTCAGAGTTCATATTTTGATCATACGGGCACCTTGTCAAATTTTTGGTAAATTCTTTTTCAAGACCCTATACCTCCCACAATTGTGAATAATAGCCTTTGTTTCTAGCTTTCGGAGGGGCCAATCTAGGCTCTATCTTGTTTTTCACCCTGCTTTTTTACCACGTGCTCTAAATTACCACATAACCCTTCACAATTGATTTCAATCTTCAAAAACTTTTAATCATCCCTTTTTCGTAGTCATTTCTGATATAGTGAAAAACAACTTTTTCATTCTCCTAGGACTTTCTTATGACCTTTTGACCTCGATTAGCTGCGTAGGGTTCATATTTTGATGACATGAGCCACTTTTTCCGAGACGTATAAACCCCCTAAAATTGTGAATAATAGCCTTTGTTGTTTTTTTTTTTTTGCCTCCAGAGGGCTGTCTCGAGCTCCGGCTTGTTTTCGCCCTAATTTTTTACCACGTCCTATGTGTCACCACTAAACTCTCCACTATCGGTTTCGGTCTCTAAAAACTTGTTATTATTCCTCTTTCAGATACATTTACGACACGGGGAAAAATAGTTTTTTTTTTTTTGCTTTTCTAGACCGTTTTTATGATCTTTCTAACCCCAATTTGCTGCCGAGGGTTCATAATTTGACCATACAAGCACCATGTCAATTTTTTAGCAAATTTTTTCCCTAGATTCCTGAACCCCTAAAACTGTGAATAATAGCCTTTGTTTCTAGCTTTCCGAAATGCCGCCATGGGTTACGTCTTGTTTTCGCCCTAATTTTTTTACCACATACTTTAGGTCACCCAGAACTCCCACGATTATATTCGGCCTCGAAAAACATGTTATCATCCTTCTTTGAAAGATGTTTCCCAAATAGGGAAAACAACTTTTTCGCTCTTCTGGAACTTTCTTATGGCCTTTTGGACCCCAAGTAGCCGCTCAAGATTCATATTTTGACAATACAGGTACCCTGCCAACTTTTTGTCATACTTTTTTTGGGACCCCGAAATTCCCACAATATGTGAATAATAACCTTTGTTTTTGGCCTTCGGAGTGCTGTCCCGGGCTTTGTTTAATTTTAACCCTATTTTTTTACCATGTCCACTTTGTCACCACTAGACTCTCCAGTATCTCCACATCTTGTTTTCGCCTTATTTTCTTATCACATACTTCGAGTCACCCAAAACTCCGACAATCATATTTGGCCTCTAAAAAAATGTTATCATCCTTCTTTGAGAGACATTTCCAATTAGGGAAAAACTACTTTTTCGCTCTTCTGGGACTTTCTTTTGGCCTTTTTGACTCCGATTAGCTGCTTAAGGTTCATATTTTAACAACACGGGCACCGTGCCAAATTTTTGGCAAATATTTTTTCGGGACCCCAAAACCTCTAAAAACTATTAATAGTAGCCTTTGTTTTTGGCCTTCGGAGGGCTATCTTGTGCTTCGGTTTTATTTTTGCCCTATTTTGTTATCACGTCCTCGGTATCACCAGTACTCTCCACTATAGGTTTCGATCTCTAAAAACTTGTTATCATCCCTCTTTCAAATACAATTCCGAGTAGGGGAGAAATCACTTTTTTGCTCTTCCAGTCTTTTCAACTCCAATTCATTGTTCAGGGTTCATATTTTGATCATGCGGGCACCTTGTTAAATATTTGGCAATTTTTTTTTTATGACCTGGAGGCTGGAACAACCCAAAATTATAAATAACAAATTTTTTTAATCACGTGCTCTGCTTCACCAGTGAACTCCCCATGATTGATTACATCCTCTAAAAACTTGTTATCATCCCTCTTTTGAAGACATTTTCGAAATAGGGAAAAACAACTTGTTCTCTCTCTCATGGCATTCTTTTGACCTCTTTGTCCCCAATTAGTTGCTTAGGGTTCATATTTTGTCGACACGAGCACCCAGTCAAATTTTTGGCAAATTTTTTTCGGGACCCTTAAACCCCCCCGAAACTGTGAATAATATCCTGTATTTCTAGCCTCTAAAGGGCTTTCCCAGGCTCCATCTTATTTTCACCTTATTCTTTTACCACGTGCTTTGGATCACCACTAGACTCCCTACACTATCAGTTTCTGTCTCTAAAGATTTGTTATCATCCTTCTTTCCGATACATTTTCGAAAAGGAGAAAAATAGCTTTTTTGCTCTTCCGGTATGTTCTTCTGGTCTTTTCGACTCCAATTCGCTGCTTAGGTTTCATATTTTGACTATGCGAGCACCTTGTCAATTTTTTTGCATTTTTTTCACCGACCCTGGACAACCCCCCCCCCCCCCCCCCACCCCGCACAAACCCACACCCCCCCCCACACTCCAAACCACCACCCCCCCCCCCCCCCCCATCCCCCTCCTCCCCTACACACCCCCCCCCCCCCCCCCCCCAAAAAAAAATAAATTGTAAATAATAGCGTTCGTTTCTAGCTTTCGGAGGAATCGTCCCGGGCTTTGTCTTGTTTTTGCAACCACGTGCTCTGCGTCACCATTGAACTCCCCACGATTGTTTACATCCTCTAAAATTTTTTATCATTCCTCTTTTAAAGCCTTATCTGAAATAGGAAAAAACAACTTTTTCTCTCTCCCGGGCATTCTTTTGACCTTTTTGTGTCTAATTAGTTGTTTAGGGTTCATATTTTGGCTACACAAGAACTCAGTCAAATTTTTGGCAATTTTTTTCGGGACCCCTAACCCTCCCCAAAATTGTGAATAATAGCATGTATTTCTAACCTCTGAAAGGCTTTTCCGGGTTCCGTCTTATTTTCACCCTATTTGCTTACCACTTGCTTTGAGATACATTTTTGAAACGGGGAAAAATAGCTTATTTGTTCTTTCAGGATGTTCTTCTTGTCTTTTCGACTCCGTTTCGCTGCGTAGGGTTCATATTTTGACCATGCGGGCATCTTGTCAAATTTTTTGCTATTTCTTTTCCACGACCTCGGAACCCCCTAAAAATGTGAATCCCCAAACTGTGAATAATCCCCAAAAATGGTAGCTTTTGGAGTGGTCGTCCCGGGAGTTGTTTGGTTTTCGCCCAGTGTTTTTTTAACCACGTGCTCTGCGTCAACACGTGCTCTATGTCACCATTAAACTTACCAATATTGATTTTGGCCTCTAAAAACTTGGTACCATCCCCCTTTGAGATACATTTTCAAAAAAGGGTAAAAATAGCTTTTTTGTTCTTTTGGGACATTCTTATGGTCTTTTTTAACCCTAATTTGCTACTTAGGGTTCATATGTTGACACTACGGGCACCTTGTCAAGTTTTTAGCAAATTTTTGTTAAGACCCCAGAATCCCCAAACTGTGAATAATAGCCTTTGTTTCTAGTCTTCGAAGGGGCCGTCCCGTGCTCCATCTTCTTTTCGTCCTTTTTGTTTACAACGTGCTTTGGGTCACCACAAAACTCCCCACGGTCGATTTCGGTCTCTTCTTTCTGGGACATTTTCGAAATAGGGAAAAACAACTTTTTTCGTTCTCCCAGGACTTTCTTATGGACTTTATAACCGTGTTTGGCTGCTTCAGGTTCATATTTTGACGATACGGGCACCCTACCAAATTCTTGGCAATTATTTTTTCGGGACCCTAAAACCGCTCAAAAAAATGTGAATATAAAAGCCTTTGTTTTTGGCTTTCGGACGACTGTCAAGGGCTCTGTCTTATTTTCGCCTGATTTTTTTTACCATGTCCTCTGTGTCACCACTAGACTCTCCATTATAGGTTTCAGCCTCTTAATACTTATTATAATCCCTCGTTAAGATACATTTTCGAAAAAGATTAAAGTAGTTTTTTTTGCTCTTCTTGACGTTCTTATGGCCTTTTCACTTTTTTTGCTCAGGTTCATAATTTGACGTGACCATAGGGGCACCAATTTCCTAGACTCGGGAACCCAAGAAATTGTTAATAATAAAACCCTTTGTTTCTAGCCTACAGAAAGGTCGTTCGAGGCTACGACTTGTTTTCGCCTTATTTTTTTTATCACATACTTCGGGTCACCCAAAACTCCAACGATCATATTCGGCCTCTAAAAACATGTTATCATCCTTCTTTGAAAGACATTTCCAAATAGTGAAAAACAACTTTTTCGCTCTCCCGAAAATTCTTTTGGCCTTATTGACTCCGATTAGCTGCTTAAAGTTCATATTTTGACAACACTGGCACCCTGCCAAAGTTTTGGCAAATTTTTTTTCGGGACCCCAAAACCTCTCAAAACTGTGAATAATAGCCTTTGTTTTTGGCCTCTGGAGGGTTGTCTCGAGCTTCGCTTTATTTTTGCCCTATTTTTTTTACCACATCTTGTGTATCGCCACTTTGACTCTCCGCAGTTGGTTTCGGTCTCTAAAGAATTGTCATCATCCCTCTTTCAAATACAATTCCGATTAGGAGAGAAATAGCTTTTTTGCTCTTCTGAGATGTTATTTTCGACTCTAATTCGTTGCTCAAGGTTCATATTTTGACCATACAGGCACCTTGTCAAATTTTTGATATTTTTTTTAGACCTGGAACCCTCAAAAATTGTGAATAATAGCCTTTGGAGGGGCCGTCTCGGGCTCCATCTTGTTTTCGCCCCATTTTTTTGACCACGTGCATTGCCTCACTAGTGAACTCCCCACGATCAATTACGACCTCTAAAGACTTGTTATCATCCATCTTTCGAAGACATTTTCAAAATAGGGAAAAACAACTTTTTTCTCTCTCCGGGACATTCTTTTACCTTTTTGTCCCCAATTAGTTGCTTAGGGTTCTTATTTTGATGACACGGGCACCTTGTCAAATTTTTGGCTTTTTTTTTTCAGGACCCATAAACCCCCCAAAACTGTGAATAATGGCCTGTATTTCTAGCCTCTAGAGGGCTTTCCTAGGCTCTATCTTATTTTCACCCTATTTTGTTACCACATGTTTTGGGTCACCACTGGACTCTTTACTATCAATTTCGGCCTCTAAAAACCCGTTATCATCCCTTTTTCAGATTCATTTCGAAAAAGGGTAAAGTAGCTTTTTTGCTCTTCTGGGGCGTTCTCTTGGTCTCTTCAACTCCAATTCGCTGCTGAACGATCATATTTTGACCATATGGGCACCTTGTTAAATGTTTTGCAATTTTTTTTAAGACCCCGAATCCCCCCAAACATGTGAATAATAACCTCTGTTTCTAGCTTTAGGAGTGGCCGTCCCTGGCTTTGTCTTGTTTTCACCCTATTTTTTTAACCACTTGCTCTGCGTCACCACTGAACTTCCCACGATTGATTTCGGCTTCTAAAAACTTGTTATCATTCCTCTTTCGAAGACATTTCTGAAATGGGAAAATAAAGCTTTTTCTCTCTCCCGAGCATCCTTTTGACCTTTTTGACCCTGATTAGTTTCTTAGGGTTCATATTTTGGCTACACGCTCCTTGTCAAATTTGTGTCAAATTTTTTTCGAGACCCCTAAACCCCCCAAAAATTGTGAATAATAGCCTGTGTTTCTTGCCTGGGCTCTTATCTTATTTTCGCCCTATGTTTCATTTTACCACGTGCTCTGTATCACCACTAGAGTTTCCATTATCAGTTTCGGCCTCTAAAAACTTGGTATCATCAGTTTTTCAGATACATTTCCGAAAAGGGTAAAAATAGCTTTATTGCTCTTGTGGGACATTCTGATGGTCTTTTCAACCCTAATTCGTTACTCAGGGTTCATATGTTGTCATACGGGCACCTTGTTAAATTTTTGGCAAAATTTTTTTTAAGACCTCAGAACCCCCCAAAACTGTGAATTATAGTCTTTGTTTTCATTTATTGAAGGGGTCGTCCTTTGCTCCATCTTCTTTTCGCCATTTGTTTTACCACGTGCTTTGGGTCACCACTAAACTTCTCACGGTCGATTTCGGCCTTAAAAAATTCGCTATCATCCTTCTTTTAAAGACATTTTCGAAATAGGGAAAAGCAACTTTTTCGTTCTCTTGGGACTATCTTATGGCCTTTATGACTCTGTTTAGGTGCTTAAGGTTCATATTTTGACGATATAGGCATCCTATCAAATCTTTGGCAATTATTTTTTCGGGACCCTGAACCCCCTAAAATGTTGCGAATAATAACCTTTGTTTTTTTGTCTCCGAAGGATTGTCTCGGACTCTGTCTTATTTTCGCCCTATTTTTTTACCACTTCCTTTGTGTCCCCACTAGACTCTCCATTGTCGGTTTCGTCATCTAAAAACTTGTTATCTTTACTCTTTCAGGTATATATTTGAAAAGGGGAAAAATAGTTGTTTTGCTCTTCCAAGATGTTCTTATGGTCTTTTTGACCACAATTCGTTGCTTGGGGTTCATAATTTGACCATACGGGCACCATGTCAATTTTTAAGCAAAATTTTTTCCTAGCCCCGAGAACCCCCAAAACAATGAATGATAGCTTTTGTTTCTAGCCTTTGGAAAGGCCGTCCAAGGTCACGTCTTGTTTTCGCTCTAATTTTTTACCATATACTTTGGGTCACGCTGAACTACCATGATCATATTCGACCTCTGAAAACATGTTATTATCCTTCTTTGAGAGACATTTTCGACATAGGGAAAAACAACTTTTTCACTCTCCTACGACTTTCTTATGCATTTTTTACCCCGATTAGCTGCTTAAGGTTCATATTTTGACGGGCACCTTGTCAATTTTTTGGTAAATTTTTTTTTTTGGGACCTCGAATTCCCCAAAAACTTTGAATAATAGCCTTTGTTTTTGGCTTCCGGAGGGCTGTCTCGGGCTCCATTTAATTTTCACCCTATTTTTTTACCAAGTCCTCTTTGTCACCACTAGACTCTCCACTATCGGTTTCGTCCTCTAAAACTTTGTTATCACCCTTCTTTTAGATACTTTTTCGAAAAGGGGAAAAATGGCATTTTTGCTCTTTTTGAATGTTCTTATGGCCTTTTCAACCCCAATTCGTTGCTCAAAGTTCATATTTTGACTATATGGGCACTTTGTCAAATTTTTCGCAAACTTTAAACCCCCAAAATTGTGAATAATAGCCTTTGTTTTTAGCCTTCACAGGGGTCGTCCCGGGCTTTGTCTTGTTTCTGCCTTGCTTTTTTACCATGTGCTCTAAGTTACCACAGTATTTTCCACGATCAATGTTGACCTCTAAAAACTAGTTATCATCCCTCTTTCGAAGACATTTTCGAAACAGAGAAAAACAACTTTTTCGTTCTCGCGGGACTTTCTTTTCACCTTTTTGACCACAATGAGATGCATAGAGTTCATATTTGGACAACAAGAGCCACTTGCCAATTTTTTGGCAAATTTTTTTCAGGACCGCTAAACCCCCTAAAATTGTGAATAGTAAACTTTGTTTTTAGGCTCCAGAGGCTGTCCCGGCCTCCGTCTTATTTTTGCCCACTTTTTTTACCACGTCCTTGGTGTTACCACTAAACTCTCTACTATCGGTTTCGCCCTCTAAAGCCTTGTTATAATCCCTATTTTAGTACATTTCTGAAAAGGGTCAAACTCGTTTTTTTTTGCTCTTCTGGGACGTCCTTATGGCCTTTTCGACCCCAATTCGTTCATAATTTGACTTTTGACCATACGGGCACCATGTCAAATTTTTTTGCTAGACCGCGGAACCCCCAAAACTGTTAATAATACCATTTGTTTCTAGCCTAGGGAATAGGCAATCCGAGGCTATGTCTTGTTTTCGCCTGATTTTTTTACCACATACTTTGGGTCACCAAAAACTCTGATGATCATATTTGGCCTCTAAAGATATGTAATCATCGTTCTTTGAGAGACATTTCTAAATAGGGAAAACAACTTTTTGGCTCTCCTAGGACTTTCTTATGACCTATTTGACTCCTATTAGGAGCTTAAGGTTCATATTTTGACGACACAAGCACCGTGCCAAATATTTGACAAACTTTTTTTCAGGACCCCGAAACCTCTCAAAATTGTGAATAATAGCCTTTGTTTTTGAATTCTAGAGGGTTGTTCTGGGCTTCGTTTTATTTTCGCCCTATTTTTTTTTTACCACGTCTTCTGTATCACCACTAGACTCTCCATTATCGTTTTCGGTCTCTAAAAACGTGTTATCATCCCTCTTTCAAATATAATCATCTTTCTTTGAGAGACATTTCTAAATAGGGAAAAACAACTTTTTCGCTCTCCTATGACTTTCTTGTGGCCTATTTGACTCCTATTAGCAGCTTAAGGTTCATATTTTGACGACACAGGCACCCTGCCAAATATTTGGATAGCTTTTTTTCAGGACCCCGAAACCTCTCAAAACTGTGAATAATAGCTTTTGTTTTTGGCTTCTAGAGGGTTGTTCTGGGCGTCGTTTTATTTTCGCCCAATTTTTTTTACCACGTCTTCTGTATCACCACTAGACTCTCCATTATTGTTTTCGGTCTCTAAAAACTTGTTACCATCCCTCTTTCAAATACAATTCCGATTAGGGGAGAAATCGCTTTCTTGCTCTTCCGAGACGTTTTTTTAGTCTTTTCAACTCCAATTCGTTGCTCAGGGTTCATATTTTAACCATACGGGCACCTTGTCAAATTTTTGATCATTTTTTGTTAAGACTCGAAACCCCCCAAAATTGTGAATAAATCTTTGTTTGTAGCCTTCGGAGAGGCCGTCTCAGGCTCCATTTTTTTTTTGCCTCGTTTTTTTAACCACGTGCTCTGCTTCATCAATGAACTCCCCGCGATCGATTATGGTGCCTTAAAACTTGTTATTATCCCTCTTTTGAAGACATTTTCAAAATAGGGAAAAACAACCTTTTCTCTCCCAGGGCATTCTTTTGACCTTTTTGTCCCCAATTAGTTGCTTAGGGTTCATATTTTTACGACACGAGCACCCTGTCACATTTTTGGCAAAAAAATTTTGGGACCCCTAAACCCCCCAAAAATGTATTTCTAGCCTCTAGAGGCTCTCCCAGGCTCCATCGTATTTTCACCCAATCTTTTTACCTTGTGCTTTGGGTCACCACTAGACTTTCCACTACCGGTTTCAGCCTCTAAAAATTTGGTATCATCCCTTTTTCGCTCCTTCGAATGTTCTTGTGGTCTTTTCAATCTTATTTCGTTGCTGAGGGTTCATAATATGACCATATGGACACCTTGTTAAACAATTTTGGCTAATTTTTTTTTAAGACTATATGGACACCTTGTTAAATTTTTGGATAAAAAGTGTGAATAATAGCCTTTGTTTCTAGCTTTTGGAGGGGCTGTCTCGTGCTCCATCTTATTTTCGCCCTGTTTTTTTACCACATGCTCGGGATCGCCATAGAACTCCCCACGGTTGATTTGGGCCTCCAAACATTTACTATCATCCCTTGTTTTGAGACATTTACAAAATAGGGAAAATCAACCTTTTCGCTCTCCCGTGACTTTCTTATGACCTTTTCGACCCCAATTAGATGCTTAGGGTTCATATTTTGACGATACGAGCACCCATTTTAATTTTTGGCAAAAAAATTTCGGGACCCGTAAACCCCTCAAAACTGTGAATAATAGCCTTTGTTTTTTGCCTCCGTACGGCTGTTTCAGGTTCGATTTTATTTTCGCACTATTTTTTTACCACGTGCTCTCAGGACTCCCCATCATTAGTTTTGCCTTGTGAAAACTTGTTATCATCACTCTTACGCATAGGGGAGAAATAGCTTTTTCGCTCTTCCCAAACGTTCTGATGGCATTTTCTACCCCAATTAGCTCTTTACGGTTCATATTTTGATTATATAAGCACCTTGTCAAATATTTTGCAAATTTTTTCCCGGGGCCTAGGATCCCCCAAAATTGTGAATTATAGCCTTTGTTTTTTGTCTTCAAAGGGGTCGTCTTGGGCTCTGTCTTGTTTTCGCCCCTTTTTTTACCATGTGTTGTGGTCACTACAAGACTCCCCAAGATCGGTTTCGACATCTAAAAACTTGTTATCAACCTTGTGGCGGAGACATTTTCGAAAAAAAAAAAACAAAAATAGATTGTTTCGCCTTCGACGCTAATTAACTGCTTAGGCTCATACATTTTGACCATGCGGCCTTTGTTTATGGCTTCCGGAGGGATCATTAGCGCTTCGTCCTCTTGTTTTGTCGTGTTATGCCATGTTTCTTTACCACTTGCTCTAGGTCACCACGAGACCACAGGATGTTTTTGAAAACTATGCCCTGTGTTTGTAGCTTGGGACATCCCTCTAGAAGTCGAAAACGAAGATAATTCACATATGTTGGAGTTTATGCGTTGTGGGAAAAAAATTCCTAAACTTTTACACGGTGTCCCTATGGTCAAAATAGGAACCGTGAGCAAATCGGGCTTCAAAAGGCTATTAGGTCTCGGGAGAGCAAAAAAGTCTTTCTAATTTGGTTCCTTCTTTCGAAATATCATTGAAAGAGAAACAATTACAAGTTTTATAGGCCAAAACCGATTTTGGGGACTCTTATAGTGACCCTGAATGTATAGTAAAAAAAACAGGGCGGAAACAAGACGTAGCCCGGTCTTTCGGAAGCCAAAAAGGAAGGCCCTTGATTCTGAAATGGGTTTACATTTTTTTAATGGTTCAAATTAGGTGAGGGACTCTTAGCCTCGTAGGGCTCCTGGTAGCTCGTGGAAAAAATTGGGGTTTAAACAAAACAATGGCTGGTAGGCAGTGTAAGGTAAAAACCAAAGGGTACAATCCACAGTTTTCTTGAATTTTTGGGTCCCTTGAAAACATGGATAAAACAATATTACAGTAGCCCTTGAGTTGCAAGGGGTCTGTAGAGAGTACGTCAGCACTATAAAGGTAATAAGACATTTGTAGAGGTGCATGAAGACTTGTATGCACTCGATTCGTTAATATCGTTGGGTTCACATAACATCTTTAGTGGATTAAAATTGGGCGTGAGACTTCTAACAATTATTTGCAGCTTATACAAGAAAATTGGGGTAATAATGAGACGAAGCTCAAAACGGCCTCTTTATCTTGATTTTTTGAGTCCCAAAAGATGGCTGAAATTTAAAATGATGGCCCTTGTTTCTTGAGAGGGCCCCTGGAGAGTTAGTTGTCAGTCTTGTCACTATAAATAAAGGTCATAAGATAGTGTTAGAAGTGCAAGGAAAAACCGTATGTCCTAGGTTCGAAAAATTCTCCAGTGATGGGCACCTTAAAATTTCATTTGGTTCAAATCAGGCGAGGGCCTCTCAACTTCTCAAGGTCACCGGCCTAGAGCATAGGTGAAAATTGGGTTGAAAACGTGACAAAGCTCGAAACGTCCCTTAGATGCCAAAAACCAAAGGCTATAATCCACCTTTTTTAAGGTTTATGGATTCCTGTAAAAACTGGCCAAAAATTTAATATGATAGCTCTGGAGTCACCAATAGGGTTTCTAGAGAGTTAACCGACACTATAAAGGTCACAAGATGATCCCGAAGCCACAATAAAGGATTATGCACTTGATTCATTAATCCTCCATGTAGGGCACATAACATCTTTTTAGTGATTGAAAAAGGGCGAGGGATCTCTAAGGGGTTACCACGGACATGTGGGGGATTTGGGGCAATAGCAAGATGAAGCCCAAAACAGTTTCTTGGAACCCAAAAATTAAAGTATATGATCTATATTTTTTAGGGGATTTGGTATCCAAAAAAAATAATAATGGTATCCAATTTTAATATGATGGCCCTTGTGTCATGAGAGGGTCTCTTGAGATTTACTTGGCACTATAAAACTCATGAGACAGTGCCAGAAGGCGTGTATGCCCTCGGTTCTGAAATCCTCCATGACTGGCACATATTATCTTTTTGTTGTTAAAAAATTTTGTGAAAATGAGATGGAGTTTGGAAGGGCCCGTAGTAGACTGTTAGTCAAATACCAAATGCTATGCTCCATGCATTTCAGGGTTCAATGGTCCATTGAAATCATGGCCATAATCTTTAATATGACTGCTCTTGAGTCATTTAGGGGTCCTTAGAGAGTTTGATGGCACTAAAATTGTCATAAGTTGGTCTCTAATGATGAAATTCTTCGGTGGCCGTTTGAGAAACGGCCACCCAAATATTCCCTATGAAATGAAGGTAAGGGCCATATTCCATAGATTCAAAAATCCTCCATCAAGGGCACATAATATGTTTTTAGTTGTCAAAACTAGGCGTGAGGTCTCTTGGGATTACTTGTTGTAAGTGGGTAAAAATTGGATGAACCCCAAAGCCCTTTGTTATATAACATCAAAGACTTGTAATCTATGTTTTTCATGGGGGGTTTGTCCTGGCCAAAAATTTAATATTACACTGTTTCAGAGGCGCCAGAAAGGTTTATGTGCCCTAGGTGTGGTATTCTTCGTGGAGGATACATAATGAAGCATAGTTTTAGTGTGTGAAATCGGGGTGAAAATGTGACGAAACCCAAAACATACCCTTGGCTTGGCTATAAATTATTATCTATAATTCTGTTCCCACTTTTATTTATTCTTTGAAGAACAAACCATGTTAAGTTAATTGTCACCAGTATATAGTTATCTTGGTGATGTGATGCTGTATGATGTATGGTCTGGCATTAAGTTAATTTACATTCTTTGCTTGGCATCTAAAACACTAAGACCAATATCATTTGAGCAATATTTTTGACTTAATGTAAAATTACAGGATTAATTAGGTCTTATTCTATTGATTTCAGTTGCAGAAGTGTGGAACAAATGGACTAGACACTGTAAAGATCTGCCAGAAGCTGCAGGGAGACCTGCAGGCTGTGTTTCATGTTTTGCCAAAGGACATGCAACAGTTACTCCTAATGAATCCTGAGCGAGCTGCTCTTGTACATGGGGCATAGGAATGATTTTCTCTACAATCGAGGAAAATACTGGCGTAGCTGGAATAGACGGATTATTATCAATTGAAGTAATTTGGCAATGATGTTCTTCTGCAGACATGTTGAAGTAATTTATTTTTGGTTCATCTGTCACTGAACTAATTAAAGGTGATTTAATGCTTCAGATGCTTCTCGAGGTAGATCCTATGATATTTTTCTGCTTCTCCGACGTGTCTGCATCTTGAGCAATTATAAGGATACAAGGAAGAAGTTACCAGAGCTAGAGAGAACATCAGGGCTGTATACTTGTATGTTGAGCATTTGCAGATATAGGGAGAAACGACTCTACTTTTAAGCAGTGTAATAGTTCTTGATTTAGAATTCCTCTTTAGCAATGTAATTTTTTTTTAAACAGACCAGGCTGGCTTTCTGTCTGTACCATAATAGAGGGTCAAAATTAGTGTTGCATGATCTAACAATCATATGCTACCAAATTTAGTTCCACATTTCACAAGGAATCCAGGATAAGGATGAGCCGATCTTTTGTATTATCATGTCGAGATATACATATTCTGTCCATTATGGATACTCAGCATTCTTAGATGGACAACGAAAACAATTACATAAACATAATATAGGCATCTTTTTTTTTTTTTAAGGCATAATATAGCAACAATGAACAAAGCAAAATACTTTTTTTTAAAGGCATCTTTTAAGCCACATTGATATAGGCCTACATAGAATTTATATGGATAAGTACTGTCCAAAAACCATGTAAAAAAAATTTCTAGTGCCATAAACAGAATTTACATGGATACATACTATCCAAAAACCATGTAAAAATAAAGCTCTAATGCCATAAACAGAATTTACATGGATACATACTATCCAAAAACCATGTAAAAATAAAGTTCTAATGCCATAAACAGAATTTACATGGATACATACTATCCAAAAACCATGTAAAATACACTTCTAATTCCATTTGGCTGCTAAATAGCCTAGCCTGAAAGAGGAGACGCTAACAGCAGTTGGGGTTTACATTACAGTAGTTATTCATAGCATGACTAGGGTTTTAAACGAAACCGCCGGCAATAAAGATAATATAGATATCTTTTTCTTCCACACTTCCACCAAATGGGTGGTCTCAACAATTGAAGCCTTCTTCTCTTTGCTTTCCCTGGCAATATAGTAAACACAAGATAGATCAGAGACAAGGCCTTGGGCAACACTAAATAGCATTATGTAACTACTTCCAAAGTTCAACCATACTTCAATTCATTATCCGCTTGCGGGGCACTAGTTTTTTGAGCCCAATCCTTCCATTACTCTATGAAGATGCAAATTCACCTCCTTTAATTTTTATTTAATTGGGGTGCGGGAATGGCAAGCAAGAAAATGTTGGAAAGAGACTAACCAACTAGAAGCAAGACACCAAAGTTTATACTCACTTCTGTTTTCTTTCTCGAGTAAGAATGATTCCCAGCATGACTGCAATTTGGTCAAGCTAGAACTAAGGCTTGGCCAATAGTTTGTCTGGATTTTCAAAACATCCAAGATAGTTTGCATACAAGCTGCAGATGGTGCAACACCACTAACTTGGTTCCAGGGACTTTCACCAAGCAAAACCTTCACATTCAAAAAATAAAATCAGCAAAATGATGGGCAGACATAAGTTAAAAATTATATGCTTAACAAATGTATTTCATTGCTTAATGGATACTGAAGGAAGCCGAAACATATTATTCAGACCCAAAATTACAGTCCAGTGTCACAAAACTGAGATTCTTAGGACCAAACAAGTGAAATTTAACTAGTCTGCAAAGATACAAGTAACTTGTCCAGGAACTCTCAAGAAACAGTACAGCCTAAGACTAGTATCAATTAAAGATAATACATTTACATAATATTTCTTATTTATTTTTTATTCTTATTATCATTATTTTTTTGGGGGGGTTGAGGGGGTGGTTTCTTTCAATTTATTAAACCTATTACCTTTTTTTTTTTTGAAGGAAACCTATTACCTATATGATATACAGTTTACAATGATTCTTTTTTTTTTTTTTTTTTTCATTTGGTGACGTATACAAGCAAGAGAAAAAAGTCTGTCGAAGTGGAGGAGTTTGGAATGGATGGAATAAGGGGGTATACATTACTGAGGCTCTGAATCCGAGTGGTTTGATGGGAGAGGGTAGATGATATCAAATCAGAAGTCAGTTGATGAGACAGGAGAGGACAGATATCAAAAATCTTCAACTCATCAATTTCAATTTTCTCCACGTCGGCAACAATTTTCAATTTCTCAACGTTAGGGTACGGTGTGGCACGTGCCCTACCATTTCCCAAATAAATGATTTATCTATGTAGATGTGCAGGAATATAACACTACAAAGGTCTTAGTTCAGTGGGAAGGCACTTAGTTGAATTATCGCGGTAGCACAGATTGGAGGTTCGATCCTTGTTGAGCACTTTTACATGTAAAATTGTTTCTTGCTTCTATATATATTTTTTTTCGCTAGTTTCATTTTACAGTGTATAATAATATATTTCTTATATGAATGACTAGTATTGTAAACAATATTTATATTAATAAAAAAATAATTGGATAAATATCATTACTCATTGGTTGCAATTGGGACTTAAGTTAAGCTAATGCATTTACAATTATAACTTAAATTAGTTCCTACATCTGCCATTGTCACTAAGAAACACAATGGGTCAACACCAACTATCTTCAAAAAGCTTTATTTGTAAATATTGGTATGGATTCAATTGTTCAATAGTATATCTAAAAACGGATTGATTGCTAATCGATTTCATAGTTTGAAAGCAATGTAATAGTTTAGTGTCAAAAAATTGTTGTAATTTGCTAGATGTATGACATTTCTTTTAATGATGCGTTTCTTGTTAGTTAACCTATTCGATTTTGTTTGATCCGATAATTTGAGCCCACCTAAAGTCAAAATCCTGGGTCCGCCCCTGCAACAATATCCTCCCTTAAATGTCATCAAGAGATGGTAACGGGTAAGATACAGGTACAAAAAAAAAAAAAAGCCTTTTTTCACTATCTTAGGATGCCGGCCTAGATGAGAACATTAACTATATATTGCTACTAATGATACAATCTATATAAACCGCATGCAAAACAATGATTCTGCACTTATGAGGTGTAACTGCCATCCACATATAAAGTTACCTTAATTACAGCTGTGGCAGATGATGATATTGACCGCAGATTATAGCTGAAATTATGAAAACAATAATAAAAATAAACCAAGTGTAACTATAACTATCACAACTAGAATGAAATCAAATACAAGGACGATATCATGTAATCAGCTCACCCTCCCTCCAGTATGACAAGCAGCTTTCCCCCAGCAAGTTTATTCAACATGTGAGTCATCCATGCATAACCAGCAGGTGAGACCTGAGGATTTTTTAAAGCACGGAAAACATAAGGACATAAAAAGGAATATATTACTACTAAGATGAACAACTGTCAGCAAGAGTGCAAGACTAATCAAAGAGAGTATAGTAGTCCTCACATTGCAGCCACCAAGTGGATCTCCCATTGCAGCATCAAATCCAGCTGATATTATAACAAAATCAGGAGCAAACTCCTGGGCTGCAAATAAAAGGCTTCCAGATATAATAAAAGGGTAAACGCTACAACAGTATCAAGCAAAATTAAGCAATAGGTACACTAAAGAAAATAAACATAAATATCAAGTCAATCAAAGTCCCCAACAAAATCCACCACTCTCTATCCTAATCACTTCTCAACAATTTGTGAATTCAATTCAAACAGATACAGGAGTCCCCTACTGACAACTTTTAGTCTTCCTATAAACACTTAAATCACTAATAGCTGACCCAAAAATCACACCCAAAAATAAAAGAAAGAAAAAGGAAGAGTCAAATACAAATTTTCTGCTAATCAGTTCTCAAGGACTGCAGTCACTTTAACAATGTTCATGACTCATGATTGACATTTGGATTGCACCATTTCTCAAATAAAGTCTCAGTTCAACAGATGCACTCTTTATTATAATCCATAAAAAACGCTTATCCTTAACATAGATTCCAAGAAAAGATGTAGATAGTTCATAGTCAACAGTGCAATTCTCAAACTTCTGGCACCGATATATACAGTCATTACAGTAATTCATTATTTTAAATTAGAAAAATTTTTAATTTTAAGTTCCTTTTACGCAATATATATGTATATATATTTTGTCAGCCACAAAATAGTATTAGTAATTTAGTAGAATAAAAAAATCAAGCTGTGTTTCGTTGCTACCTATAGGAAGTACAACATGTTGAAATGCGAAAATGTAACTATTGTCACCAACTCCGCCACAACTCCATGGAATATTTACACAGTAGCCTTCAGCACCCATGGTACCAACCTGCAGCAAACTAATTTTTAATATTTGCAATGCAAAGAAATGTCAAACAAGAAAGTTAAGACATTAGCACTTAAATTTGTTCAGCATTCCACACAGAAGTTTTGCAACTAACAAAACAATTAAACAGTGTTCTATTATTTGGTATTAACTTAATTTTTATTTGGTATTTACTTTAGTGTTGGTGAAAACTGTATCTACTTGACATGTGATTTGGACAACACTGCTCTTCAACAATCACGGCAAAGTAGCCAGCTAGCCACACCTATGGAGACAAGTGTTTCACCAGTTATGTTGAAATGAACAGGTAAAAAATAATTTTTTCAATTCTTACACATTTCCTATTCATTTTTTTTTTGGTAAAGAGATAACTCGTTTAAGTAGCCCAATGTAAGGTTGCAAGGTACTGCATCTCTAATTCTACACAAAAAAATGTAAACAATATCTTTCAAAAACCTTGTAATTAGAAATGTTTCAAAATGAAATGAAACCAACAAAAGTCTCAAACCAGCAACATCTTTCTTTAGGATATAATACAACAGCTGACAAAACCATCCACTTACACGTGCAACATGTAAAGTGTAAATCTAGAGCAACAAAGGTCTTGAACTATTTACTCATGCAGGCCTCAATACCAATGATGCAAATGTTTTCTTAGGAACCAATACCTAAAAATGCAGATATCAAAACTGACAAAACCATCCAACTATACACAGGTGCAACACATCTTAACTCTTAACCCCAGCTCACATATTTGTAACTAGCCAACCATTGAGCATCAACATATGGGTCCACTTACGTAAATTGATTTAACAATGACTCTTCAGCACATGACAGACTTGGAAGACAAATATGGCCATCTCATGACTTGGCACATGTTGATCCTTATTACAACACACACACACACACACACACACACACTCATTTCATCCAGAAAAAAGGTACCTATATCAGGGAGCTACTATGATTTCTCCCCACAATCTGTGTAAGGTACTGAGACTAATGAAGACCATAAACTAGTGTTTAGCGTTAGGATGAATGATATTAATGATAATGATAATAATATAATTGAAAGAGTTACAAGGGAATGACTTTAGGCCACAAGACACGAGTCTCAAGTTCCTTCTTCTACTATTCTGGATGATTCACACAATGCTACTACTCTTCTTATATTACCTACTGTCCTAAAATGGCAGAACAAAGCATTAAAGACTTCTACTCCTTACTTGGGGTATTCCCCTAACAATGGGTACTTTGATTCATACCAAGGCTAAGAAACCAAAAGATAGTGGACCAAGGTAATCAATCAGAGCCTTAATCCCAAAAATTGAGGTCGGCTACATGAACCAAAATTAATCATTACATGTGGTCATCCACATAAATTTTCTTCCTCCATCCCCTGCGATCAAGAACCTCATTCTCTTATAAATATCAAAGTTTCATATCCTTTCTAACCCCTTCCCACCAAGTTATTTTCGATCTCCCCCTACCTCGTTTGAGATCTCCATGATCCCACCCTTCCACTCGTCGCACCGGGGTCAAGTGTCTCCGTCTCACATGTCCGAATCAACGCAAACGATTTTCCCTTAATTTGCTTGCTATGTCTGCGACACCAACTTTTCGGCGTATGACTTCATTTTTGATTCTATCCCTGATTGGCTGATTCTATCCCTTACAGTGGTTCCCGCATATCCATCTCAACTTCCACATCTCTGCAACTCCTACTTTTTGAATGTGCTCCTTCTTGTAAGCCCAACATTTTGTACCATAGAGCAACACTGGTCTTATGGCAGTCCGGTAGAATTTCCCCTTCAACTTTAACGGAATGTTTTTGTCACATAACACTCCCGTGACTGCTCTCCATTTCAGCCACCCAAATTTAATCCTATGTGTCACATCTTGGTCAATATCACCCTTCTTTTGGATATGCCAAAAATAATGGCTTGCAGCTTTAGGATTAGGTGAGTCGTTCACTTGTGATGCTTGTCTTCTTCTTAGGACAGTCCATTACAATCTGGTATGTCTTTGACCTAATTACAAGAATCCTTATAACCTAATTGTACTTCTCTTCCTCATTAAGATTCTATTTCCATACAAGGAAAAACCTTTTTGCATGCTGTCCTTACCTATCTGTATTCAATATCATCACATCAAAAAACTAAAGACTGAGGAGGACAAAAGAGAGTTACTTAACAAATAGATAGTGCAGCATGGAACAAGAAAGCTCTAATTAACTACTGATAAAACAGTCAGAAAATACCTCATGCACTGCTCCAGTTCCAGGATAAAAATCACCTCCCTCGTGTCTATGTAACGAAATATACAAAACCTAGAAACCAAATGCCACAAAAAAGTTACATAAAGCAACACTGTGCCAAAGAAAAAAAGTTCAGCGCCCAGCACAGATAAGCTATAAGTAATCAATATACAGCATCAAACTGCATCAAATATTGAAATATCTTAAGCCCATTTCTCTAGGGTTAACCAACATGCACACAGAAAGGAAATAATATCTAGCATCTTAGTATTTTATTACGTCATTTCATCATGTCACAACATGAATTGAGCAATTCAAGAAGACAGGTACAGTAAAGGAGAACAAGATGAACAATTAAACACACTATTCAAAATTAAGAGATAACTGTGGTTTTGGATTAACCGAATAGGCACGCAAGAATACGCAAACAAAGTCAATAAGTCAAAGTACTAATCAAGGGAGCTCACCGACTTGTTCTTGTCAAATATTTCTTGAGTACCATTTCCATGATGTACATCCTGCAGATACCACCGAGAAAAAGAAAAGGAAAAAAGTCACCACTTTAAAAACTAAGGTATGAGTTTACCAACTGACAACTCAGACAAAACACGATTCAACTGCTCCAAAGTTCACTGCATTACCCAATCTAAGATCAAGACCTTCTTTGCTCCAGCAACTTGAGCAGTTAATGCAGCAATTGCTGCATTATTGTGAAGACAAAAACCCATTGACTGATGGACACCAGCATGGTGACCAGGAGGTCGAATCTAATGCATTATTCAAAAGATATTAGTGATAAATTTCACATATCAAAGACAAAGCACTCAGAAGAAAAATCTCTCCTACCAAAGCAAATCCATTCTTGGCACGTCCACAATATATTTCTGATGCAAGATCAGCACATAGACCAGCTGCAAGCCGTGCAGCTTTGGCAGAATGTTCATTTGCATAGGTGTCAGGAGTGAAATAGCTGGAGATTGATAATGAAACTAGTCAGTGCAAATCACTCTAAAAGAAAAAGATCCTTGCACAAATTAGAAAATCAATGAGTAGAAAAACGTCCATCCCCTCCCCTCTTCTTCAACTACGACACTATTAGAACAGCTACAAGCCTATACATGCAATCTTCAGTAACCAATTGACTAACTTATCATCTGTATCGACAACAAAAGAAAACCATTACACTAAAAGAGATTGATGACACTGGGGGATCATGAAAAGCAACCACAATGAAAACTGTAAATCATATACAACCTGGCTTAAACATCAAAGGAAAAAAAAAGGGGGGAGGGGGGGGGGGGCCCTCCAATTTTCAATCCATGCTTTCAACCACACAATACTACAGCATGCTCAATATTAAAGAATAGTATCCTAATNAACATAGTACAAAACATGCTTTCAACCACACAATACTACAGCATGCTCAATATCAAAGAATAGTATCCTAAGAACAACATAGTACACATTTTAGCGCAGCAAGTGCTGAGGTTTGAGCGTTGGCAATCTTTGTTGAAGAATTGCCTAATCTAGACCTGTGGGAAGAAGGATGTAAAAAGGTGATCAGCCAAACCTGTGGGATGTAAAAAGGATGATCAGCTAAACCTGTGGGATGTAAAATGGCACCTACAGGGGAATGTTCTCAGTTAGATGGAAGCATTGGCAAAGGCCATGCTGAATGAAGAGGCCTTTTTTCTATTACCAAAACCAGAACTCTCCACCCCTGGTGAAAACAAAATCATTGAAGAGGAACAAAAACCTTTAACCTCATCTCTGAATCAGTTAACAATAAAGGGCTAGTTGTCGTTTTTGCAGAACAGACCTTCCCCCCTTTTAAAACTATGCCAGCTTCAATTTTGAAGGTATAAGAGCTCTTGATTAGATAGATATATGCAAACTTTCACCCAAAACATGCATCTATTCTTTCTTAAAACTTACCTTCACTAAAAAGGAGTAGAAATTAGTATTCATTGATAATTACAATACCAACATCATCATACCATTTGATTTACAAAGGATAGATATATGACAAGTTAATGACCTGTCATTTTTCTTAAAAAAATAACAGCCAAAGTGGCTTGAGCTTGTGCTGGGAAACCAAAGGAAAACAATTGAGCCAAAGATATTCAATATAATAGTTTTTTATAAGACCGTACCGAATGAATATTGAACAGAACCCAAGAAGGCAATAAACTAGCTGAAAATGTTCAAGGTCAACTGAAATAATACTCAGCCATCAGTGACCAGTCAAGACTAATCAAGAGAAGATACATCTTAACCAACCTCCTTGTTCCACCAAAGTTAAGGTCCATATAGGAAGGAGGTCTACTTTTCCTAGTTCTTTGATTATACTTAACGCATACAGATTCCATTTCAGCAATAAGACTTTAGAAAACAAACTCCAAGTAGAAAACCAAATCAAAAGGAAAAACTTGACATTAATACATGACCAAAGTACCAACTGTTTTTACCAAATGTTTCCACAATCGGGAAAATTACCAAGTAACTCATTTTGCATTAATATTACTACCAACTTGTATACTCCAGACAAAATAACCTGAAAGTGACGTCATTAACACAGCATTTTATGGTACAATGTACATAGTCAAGATCAGTAAACTCAGAATGCAACAATTTTTTATTCTTACGTTAACATGTTGATTACAAGATACATACAAAAGTGATTTTGGTAGTATTCCTCAGTTTTTGCAACACCAGGTAGTAAACCACACTTTTGTCAATATTGAGAAATGACAAATTTTTCAAAAGAAAAAAGCTTCATTTTTATGGTCAATTAGAAGAAAGACGAGCACACAAAACTGATAATATGCAAACTTGAAAGCGCTTGTCAAAAGAAATAATTATTACAGGATACAAACATGTAAAACTTAAGGAAAAAGACCAAAGAAAAATCATTAACAAAAGGGGCAAGGGACAGTAATAGACCTAGAGAACATTTTTTCGGTGACTTCAACAGCTTCAATATGCTCCATAGTATGTACCTGGAAATGCACATGAATAATGAGAATTTAAAGATAGAAAGCTGACGATTCTCAACTTATGCAATTCCTATTAGCTGTTTGCAATGATGAATTGGTTGCTATGCGCCCATCAAAGGAACAATGTGCAGGAGCACAATAGTAGAAGCACATTCAGAAATCAGAAAATGATGTACTCCCATCTGATCTAAACTTTACGAGGAGTCTTCGATAAAAACATCTAATCAAATTGATCATTTTCTGACACACACACCAGAATATAGAAACTCAGTTAAATAGTATAGGTAAATGTTGATTATATTCTTTTTGATAACCAAAACTTACCTAGTTATCATGTACTAACTCCAGTCCAAAATGTATGGAACACTTTGTTGCACACACCCCAATGCATTTTTTCTTAAGTAATATACAGAGAGGGTAGGGGCATGTGATTATATGAAAAGTGGGAGAGAGAAAAGGCAAACAAAAAGCAATTAACAATTATGGAAGAAATTATGTGAGGGCATTTTTGTAATTTCAACATATTTTTTAAACTAAAAATAGAAGTTTAGAAAGTGTTGCACTTAGTTTAAACTTTCTTTTAAGGAAAATGTTGCATATATTTTGGATCGGAGGTAGTAGTAAATAAACTTCTCACTTTCTAAATATCCAACTTTAATCTCATGTTATCCAACAATCAATAGGTTACCTCCTGATTTATGCTTTTGTGAATGATTCTTAACAAACTAACTTAAAGGTTACCATCTAAGGAACGCAGCTCAATGAATAAACATTAACCCCCACAACCTCCAACAACACCCAAAGGCAGAGAGAATGAAAAACGGGCAGAAGAAGAAGGGGGGAAAAAGCATTTTTCTTCTTCAGCAACAATTCACTAAAGTCGTGCATATTGTCCATTTTCTCTTCACTTTTCATGTCATATATTACGATAGACAGCCCCTTGATTGCCCTAAACCCTATCTATTTCTGACATTCGACAAAACAACTAACACATCATTCCTAAAACAATAAAATATAGATCTCAGTAAAGCCAATGATTCTAGCAGGTCAAAAACTTGAAGATAACTAAGAACTGGAACAAAAAAAGATCAGAAAGCAAGCACTTGAACAGACAATCAGAAATTCACTGCAACAGACAATAAATAGGTCATTACCTTATGAAGTTCTTCTTTAGTTATTTCTCTTGCAGAAATAGGACGACATTTTCCAGGAAATATTCCTGCAGAAACGAAAAGTATCCAACGTGAGAGTAGAAAACAACAACATATTAAGTTTTTCCGTCCATCAAAAACAGAGGAGAAGAGGATATGATCTGAAGGATAAAACTAAAATATCGTAAGACCTGCAGTAGAAAGACTAGCAGCAATCACTCGTAGACGATCAGGCCTTTCTGGATGAGGATGGGACTTCATTACAGTCTACTCACAGGGAAACAACCAAATGAATTGTTAATCAAAACATTAAGAAGAAAAAACTAGAGTAAACCACAACGAAGCCTTAGTCCCAAAATCATTTGGGGTAAGCAAGACATGATTATATATGAGGAATCACAAAACCAGAGTTAATATTCAGAAGAATTTATAATAATAATAAAAAAAATGAGATATGATACAACAATGCAAGATAATACCATGTTCTTACTGATAAAAATTGAAGAAAAACCCAATTTCTCCATTCTTAAAATAAAATAAAAGCTACTCCAGTTCACAAAAATTGCTTAAAAAAATTAACTCTCCCACAAAATGACGAAAGAGATGCGCCAGACAATATAAACAAGCTTTCACATTATATGCCACAGAATCCAATAAATCCAGTGTTAACTTCTGCTCTTTGGTTGTCCCTGATTCTACAGAACTCATTTACGGGTTTACCGCATGCAAGCCAAACGATTTATCCCAAATAAATTAAGCCACCTTTCATCTCTGTCAAAATGGCATAGCAAAAATATGTTCAGTGAGATGACCAACCTCAGCCTCTACTTTCAGAGCATATCCGATTCAAAGCTAGCATTGACACATCCTCTGACAATAGGAACCCTTACAGTTGCAATTGCCACTTGGAAGACATGCAACAACTAAATGAAGGAACCATGGTGGAAAGATTAAGCACCCAAAGACAACAATAAGTTCAGGTACAAGAACATATTCACGAGAGAAACTAGTGCAGAGGAAAACATATACATAATAATTGTTCCACTCTCCATACATCCTCTCCAACCTAATATATACTGGGCTGGCCAACTAGAATCTCAAACTTCACCAAAACAGAGGCCATCTAAGAAACTAATTCCCACAAACAGGCAAGCATAACAGCTGTAGCCTAATAGGCATATCAACCATTTGATACCGTATTTAAATCCATAATTGCCTCCTAATAATGTGATAAAAGAGGGACTTCAAATCAACTGGTCACATACATTATTCTCCAAGAGTTGGTGCAGAAATCCATTAAGCAGTACTTTTCATCACATGACATAAAAAAATCATGGAAGGGAAGCATAAGTCAATCCCCAGACCTAGACAAACCAAATACTGTGCATTCTTACAGCCCAGTTGATGATGGGCTTTCACTTCAAAACATATTGAATGAAAATAATTTTAAAATGGAACTCTAATTCTCAAATGCTGATTTATAATTTTAGAATACATGAAGGGATACAGAACTAGATAATAGAAAAGGAGTGATGATCAAGAAAATGAAGCATACTTCTGAGTGCAATAACATTCTCTCATCAAAACCTATTGCAGTGGAGCACCCAGCAGCTGAAATACTAGAGACTGATTCTGTGGAAATAAAAGAAGCAGTTTTATGACTTAACTGAACATCATGAAATTACAACTTTAAATACAAGCAGCTCAGCACTAACCATGTAATTCACCAGAAGGATGCCACTATCATGTACAAGACATTTAAGCAGTAAAACAATGGTCTTCAATCATGTATAATAAAAATCACAAATCAATGTACATCAAGTCATCAACATCACCAAGAGCAGGGAGTCATCACAAAACAACTACCCTGCTGTGGTATGAGCCTTGAGCACTAGACAAAGCCATTTTCAGATATAAGAGGTAATGGCCATTAAATGATTACAGTTATCATAATAGTTCTAGCCGTATAATTTGGTATAAAGAAATTCAAACAAATCCGACTTACTATTAAAAAAAGCACATGTCAAAATAATGAACATAACGAAGATATGGGAGAAAACAAACAGGGGGTACCCATATATTTCAATTTTCAGAAAAATAAAATAAAAATAAAGGAACAAGAAGAAATTGCCTTTGTGAGATGAGCCCCAACTTTCCTTAAATTGGTTTAAATTGAATAAACATACAACCAAAATTTGTAATCATTTTATAATCTCTACCCACTTTAAATGTTAAGGATTGACGGAGCCCAAATTTAGTTAGATATCAGGTAATTCAGGTCCTTCTTGAAAAAGACAATTCAGATATTTTCAAGCACTTTTACAACAACAAACCCTTAGTCCCAAATTAATTTTGGGTTTGGCTAGACATAAATCACTAAGAAGAATTGCAAGTCATCAGCACAAATCCTCTTCCTCCAATATTCCCTATTTGACACGAAATGTTCTTCAAGCCCCAATACCCTCATATCTCCACTAACAACCTTCATCCAAGTTTGCTTTGGTCTTCCTCTACCTCTCCTTCCCTCTTGTTGCCACCCTTCCAACCTCCGTATTGGAGCGTTACTCGGTTTCCGTCTTATATGACCAAACGGCCAAACCATCTTAGCCAATTTTCCCTCATTTTATCCTCAATAGAAGCAACCCCCTACTTCCTCCTAATGACCTCATTCCGTATTTTGTCCTTCCTTGTATGCCCACAAATCCAACGTAGCATGCTCATCTCTATTACACTCATCTTATGGAAGTGGCAGTGCTTCAATGCCCAACATTCGGTCCCGTAAAATAATGCTGGCCTAATCGTTGTGCGGTAAAATTTTCTCATCAATTTATTAGGCATACCCTGAACACATAAAAAATAAGAAGCTCCCGTCCACTTCAACCAACCCAATGTAATCCTGTGGTCCACATCTCTGTCCAATTTACCATCCTTTTGGACAATGGATCCTAAATGCCGAAAGCAAACCGAACACTGGACACTCTTTCCATCCAAACTAATTGAGCTTGTCGTCTTATTCCTTGTCCCACTGAATACACACTCCATATACTCCGTGTTACTTCTCAATTGAGAACCTCATGATTCCAACGTTCTTCGCCATAATTCCACCTTGCTTTCCAATGCTTCTTTCGATTCATCAACCAACACAATATCATTCGCAAACAACATGCACCAAGGAATACCATCTTGAATTGCACTTGTCAATCCGTCCATAACTATGGCAAAAAGAAAAGGACTAAGTGTAGAACCTTGATGTACACCAATAGTGATAGGGAACTCCTCTGTTTTCCCAACACTACTATACTAGTTCGTATACTCATGGTAACCCCCTCATACATATCTTTAATGATATCAATATATTTCTTCAAGATACCTTTCCTAGTAAGAGCCCACCATAGCACTCTCACATTCAAAAAAATTCCTCTTTTCCTACTTTCTCTACTAGTACTTTCCTGATTGTCTTTTATCCACATCCAAACAAGAACAAATATAACTTCAAAAGAATTATATTCCACCTCATCGTAGAAGCTAATTATCTCTGTCCACAAGAACCAAGATAATGAGTTTACCTCTTTGCTGATTCTCTTTTACCCACATTCAAAAAGGTGACATATAACCTTGTGGAAATTAAATTCCACCTCATCATGAAAGCTTACTCATCTACTCCCACATAAGAAAACAAGTAATATGGAGGCCCGAGGCTAATGGAGCAGTTGGTTTCATGACACATTAGGGACATATCTTTTTGTTCTTCAACGTTTTCCTAATATATCCTCGAATCGCTAGGAGGTAGCCCAGTCAGCTAGTTTTGTAGCCTTAACAAGAAAAAAGGATGAAGTTTGATATCTTGTGACTCAAGCACGCGGAAAGTGGCATAAAACAACTTTACCATTATTCTCCAAAATTCTAGACTTATGTCACACATGAACTAATCGTAATTTGGATATATATTTCATAACAAAACTCAACATACATTTTTAGAATTATTGTAATTAACATTAATAACAGCATATTAAAAACCCTTTCCAAGTATTTTTATTGAGCATCGGTTCAATATAAAACTATTTAATCAAAGATTCCACTTCCACACCATCACCATAGAGCAATCTCCATCATATTAAGAGAAAGACCCAAGGGTGGTTTAATTTCTTCCATCGAGATCCATGAATGAACTAGGTTTTTGTAGTATTTATCACTTTAATATTATTTACAAGGAAGACAGCATTAATGCCCAGCAAAAGAAAATATTGACCTATACAAAAGAAGACAACGACCATCAAAATCGATCACACAAATCTTTGTCTCAACAATCACTATCCAACTCCATCAAACCATAACACCATTCATAAAAAACCAAGTTAAATTCATATCCACACAAACCCGGTAGACCACCATAAATACGGTAACCTATCAAAATCCCTTAATTATTAGCGATAACAACAATGAAATCTTTGAGTTTTGATAATAACAAATAGATTAATTCAAATAGACCTTCATGTCATTGTGTGAACCATCAAATCCATCCCAAAATGGATAATAACCGTAAACTCTAGGCCTACCAATAGATACCACTTGGTGGAAAATTTAGATCGCTTCATATCCCATAAAGTAAATGTTGAGTTGTTGGTTTATTGCCACATACAAATGAAGGTTAATAGATCTTATTCGTGTTAATATATCACATACCTAAAATGGTACGAATTGTCATTTCTAAACGTGATCAAGGTAACAATTGCAATTATACTAAAGCACATATATTTAAACATACCCTTACGTTTTCAGTTCGTGAGAAAGCCCACTAAAAACGTAAAAAAAATTCCCACATCAATGTTGTTTGGTAAATTTTGGAGTACAACATTTGTACTTCCTCTAATCTTATTGGATACAACAAACATCCATGCATGGGCTCCTAGACTAAAATTGTTTGCGTGTGAAAGGGGTAGAGAGATAGAAAAGAATGTGATGAAGCAAAAGATGGAAAGAAATGACACCAAAATAAGGTAATGACACCATTTTTGCAACTAAACAGAAACTTCCATATTTGGTTAGGGTTGCAACTATAGAATACGGAAGAAGTAATACGATGAGGTTAGCTAAACAAGGTCAGTCAAGAAATATTAAAAATTCATTTGTAAGAAAATTCTCCCTTCATTCTTCCCTATTTAACACCAAATTCTCCTCGATAACCAATAACCTCATATCTCCACCAACCACTCTCATCCAAGTATTCTTAGGTCTTCCTCTACCTTTTCTCCGTCCATCCTTTTGTCATTCTTTAAGCCTCCTTACCGGTGCAGTGTTACTCGATTATGAGCAAAACATTTTAGATGATTTTCCCCCATCTTATCCTCAATAGAGGCAACCCTTACCTTATAACATCATTCATTATTATATCTTTTCTTGCATGCCAACGTATCCAACATAGAATATGCATCTCTAACACACTCATCAACTAAGGTGACAATATTTAAAAGCCCAAAATTCAATCTGCTATAGAAGTGGCATACCTCCAGCCCTACTCACCTTAAAATTAAATTGACAATGCAGTAACAACTTTTGGTAACATTCCTTAGATTGACATAAAATTAAAAATCCCAAAATTTGTTCAAGGTATCAATCCTTATAAGCTTAAGTGCCCTGCCATATGCCCGTATCAATTATCAACTATCATGCCAAAAAAAAAAAAATTTAAAACCCTACTATTTTCACAGAAGGGTCAACCTAACATAAATTGAAATGCTCCAACTTCAACTATTCTACACACCAAAAGTTAAAAGATATCCAATATCTCTGCTAACCTTCCAAATTCCAAAAAACCATTTTTTTCTAGCAATTCTCCTAAGCAATTTCATTTAACGAGCTTAGATCACAAAAAAAGTGCCCAAACACAAAAAATTCCTTCCAACCTGCCATACGGAACATAATCCATCATCTCTTTTATATCCATAATTAACATGTATCATAAACTCTTGATAAAACATTTCTTGAGAAGCCCACTTAAATTCACTATTATTAAGATCCAGTGTTTAATAAAAAAGAAACTCAAGTCATTCTCCCATGAACTTGGTTTATTTTATCTCAATCTGTGAGTGGGAGTCCACAACTTAAAAGTTTTTTATTTGTCAATTTCCACCACAAAAGCTAACAACGTTCAAGTATCTTTCTCCATGCAATAAGGCTTTCCTTGGATAGCAAACTAGTAGAGATATAAAGGCAAGGGAAATAGGAGGAAGAGGAGGGGAAAAAAAGGAGGGTGAAAGAGCCAAGTGGAGCTTTGATTTCCCTTCAAATCCCTCCAAAATGGAGGGATGATAGTTGGTTAAGGAGAAAAGAAAATGGATTCTTCCCTCTTCCTCCCTTTCCTTTCCCCCGCCATTTATACGAACAAGGTAATTTGTCTCCTTTTCTCTTCTCTTCCTTTCCTTCCATTTCCTTTTATTCAAACAAAGGATAAGCCAAGTAATTCAATGCAACAAGAGTAAAATGGAGATCAATGAAGTTCTCGCATATAAGGAATGTATATACCAATGACATTATTTATAACCAAATATGTACTCTACCGAACTATTTGTAATGAAGCTCAATTATAAGTACCCGTTCCTATTACCTAAAGGCCAAAGAAAACAATACTAAGTTTCTTGTGCTCTCCACCTACATTAAGGCCTATTCATTTCAGCTCCTTTCGATTCAGTCAGCTCCTAATTTTCTTCTCTCATAAACAATTCATTTCAATTATTTTCTATGCAATTCAACTCCAATCATTTCAGTTATTTTTAATAAATATGAAAAAGGCCCCAAAAAGGGGGTTTTTCATTTCACTATACATGAAATGTGACCATTTCAAAAAGGGGTTGATATAAATTGTACTCCCCTCATCCTACAAGAAGCCTATTTCGACGATCATGTATAAGGAAGTTGTAGACTAAGGAAGTAATTCCATATCTTATTTTCTTTCCATTCCTAAAAAGTCGACAATACATAAATTTCTTTTATTCTCCTACAATTCTCATAGCTTCTGCTTCAAAAAGTTCTTCATTTTTCCAAGGTATGAAATCTAACAAATTATAGTTGGAATTTTGTGAATGAGAAAAAATTTACCAATCATTGTCAAAATCACATTTAGCTGTTTGTGCTATTCAAACTATTTCATATACTCGAGATTGAAATGTATGAAATCTGACAAATCATAGTCAAGCTTAGATGACCTTAGAAAGCACAATGATGGATACCAATCAATTATTCTATGCCAACAAAATGTCTAGCAAAAATTTGATGCACTAAATGTAAAACAAGATTCTACAACTCGAAACAACTATAGTCGACTTAGTCGCTTTTCCTTTATTTTCTTCCAGCAATATTTAAATGGTTGAAGAGATTAACATGTCCGTCCTATTTTAAGTGATGCCAACTACAGCCAGAAAACAAGCGCCTCCACTTCATTTACTGACTTGCACAAGTCTCAAGTTCATAGCAAAAAAATATCAATCAACTCATTGACTCATACCTGTGTATCTTTCTAACACTTCTAACTCAACTTCATTAAGAGCACCTTCTTGCGAATAAGGTGATCCAAAAAACCCATGCTTGAGGATTCCAGATTCCTTATGCTCGTTACATGTCTAAAGTGTCGATAAGAAAAAATGATAATGAGGGTTAAGCACTGTCTAATTTTATCTCAGGTAAATCCTGAAGTACTACACTAATACAATAATCACAATTATGAAGTTAAATATGCATACCTCACAAACCTCCATACCATCAAGATTAACCATGGTACAATTGGTGCAAAACCACTTTATAATCGGCAAATTCTCCAAGACAGGGTCCCAATCACTATCATCTTCTTCATCATCAAAGTCATCAAGATTGTTACAAATGTCTTCAAACGTCAACTCTCTGTCGCGTTTACCCTTTTTCTACAACAAACAAAACAAAGAAAATATCATTTCATACGCCTTTCGCAACATCGACAAAAATTCCATAAACAATCACCAACCGTCCAACATGTTAGGCTTACATGTTCAGTATGAGAACCGCCTTCAGTAGCCATCACAGATTCATCTCCATCCCTACCATTACTCAATTCCACCTCAACATTTTCACGTAACGCATTAACTTGTTCTTGTATAATTCTGTCTGTTCCATTCCGACAAACAGTTTCCGCCTTTCCGTTAGCAGAAGAAACCGACTCAGACGGTTTCGAGATCATCTTGCGTTCACAACTTCACCAAACCCTCCCTCACAAACACACTTTCATTGACCTAGTTAACAATCAAAACATAGAATAACTAAATCAAACATTCATAACAACAAACATTTCAAATTCAATGAACATTTAACCTTAATTAAATTGGTCTTAAATTCTTTTTAATTCTTCAATTTCATACATTATCTAAGACGAAATCAACAGTAGTTAAATTATCATCATCTTCAACAATAAAAACAACAACAAATTTCGATGAATAAAGCTCTTCGAAAAAATTCAAAACCCTAACAATAAATTTCTCTCAAAAAACTACAATTGCATGTAAAAATTAGTACTTAAATACAAGAACGACAGAAAAAACAATGAATCTAAAGTAACAAATTAGTAAAATTACCTTAGAAAATCAAAGATTGAACTGAATTTGCAATTGAAATGCAGATCGATTTGACGGTGATCGGAAAAAAATCGAAAATTGAAGGAGATTTGTGAAGTTGAACTAAACAGTTCTACTCGCAGCCAAAAAAAAAATAAACCTAAAAGTTTACCACGAGTAAAATGAGCACGAAGGGGAAAAGGGAAAATCTCTTCTGATTTTACGGAGAGTTACTTTTGTGGTAAGGAATCAGGATCTTTATTCTAGGTAAGGTATCGGAAATTCATTCAGGGTAAGGTATCGAATTTTTGATCTTTGTGTATCTTTCAAATTTTGTTATTGCGGTAAAAATATATAAAGCGTTCAAACTTATTTTATTGTTATGGTAAAAATATATAATGTATTCAGACTTTAAATGATTTAAAATTTGCATTTGTTGTGAGAATAGTATGAGTGTTTAAATAATTAAAATCGTCAAATGAGATTTGATAAGAATATAAAAGATGATATATCATAACGAAGTAATAATATATGTTAAGGTTATGATTGTTTATCTATATCGTAGGATCACTACTTAATAAATTCTAATGTTTGTAGATTTGTGATTAAAATTAACTAGGCTATGCATATTTTCAAAAACAAATGTACATAGCATTTTGAAGTAATTAACTAGGATCGATTTTCAAAATTAACTAGGCTATGATTAAAACAAATGAGTATGGATTCAGAGGCTAAGCAAAGAGTACCTAGTATTATAAATTAACTAGGCCATGCCTTTTAAATAATCTTTCTAAAGAGAGCCATTAACAAGTGCTTAAATGCCGAAATTAATATTGGGGAGTCTTGGGATTGCCCAAAACACTTGGTAAAAAAAATGAGGAAGCGAGACAGAGCCCGAGGCAGCCATCTGGAAACCAAAAATAAAGGCTATAATTCATCATTTTCAAAAGTTCCAGGGTCTAGATATAAATTGCCAAAAAAATTAAACAATGCCTATCAAAAGAGGAACATGAAGCAGCTTTTCGAGGTTCAAAAGGTCATAAGTACAACCCAAGATAGCATAACAAGTTTTTAAAGGCCACAGCCGATTGTGGGGAGTCCTCTGGTCACCTAGAACACGCAGTAAAAAAATAGGACAAAAAAAAGGCAGAGCGTAGAATTGCCCTGAAAAGCCAAAAGTGAAGGCTATAAATCACACTTTTCAAAGGTTTCGAGGACCTGTAAAAAATTAGTTGAAACTTTTACAAGGTGTCCCTCGGATTAAAAATAGGGTCCGCAAACAGCTTTCAAAGTTCAAAAGGTCATAAGACATATTTATGAGAGCAAAAAAGATTATTGTACCATTTTTCTAAAAACTCAATCAAAAGGATTGATAACAAATTCTTAAAGGCAGAAACCGATCATTGAGTGTCTTGTAGTTACCTTAAACACATGGTAAAAAAAAAAAAGAAAACAATACAAATCCCAAAATTGTCCTCCAAAAGACGAAAATAAGGAGCATAATTCACAAAAATCGGAGGTTTTGGGATCCCAAAAAGATTGATGAAAATTTTATATGAAATTCTTAGGGTCAAATAAGCCCGTGGCATTTTTTTCAGGGTTCAAAAGGTTGTAAGAAAGTCCGGGAGAGTGAAAGAGACTAGCTAATGTGTTATTTATAAGAATCCTGTAAAGACCAATGTGCCTCTTTTGAAAATCCTCAAAGTGAACATAACTAAAATTGAGCGTTAGCTACGCGATTTTACCAATAGTAAGTGGGCATAATTCGAAGAGAAAGCAAGACGGATCTCCCAAAGGTTCTTCAGAATTAAAAAAACGAAGGTTATAGATTTGTGAGGGGCATACAAAACTTCTAGCAAACTAAGCATCACTAAGAAAGTCCCACCTGTAGTTTTGAATGACATATTTACCCAAAAAAGTTATGAAATAGCACTTTACAAACTTGCTCAAAGATTAAACCCTAAGAAGCCTCCCTATATTCAACTACTTCAGCAATTTTCATCTTCGAAATACAACTTCAAGTGTTTTAGCATAATGCCAAAGAAAGGAGGTCGATCCAGCAGCACAGGTTACATAGAAGCAAGGTTTAGCCAGCATCTTCGTTCCTGAATACCACAAATGATTGTGCAAACTGCAACTTGCTACCTGCAAATTAGAAGAGGGTCATCAAAGCAATATATTCCACTATAAACAGCAATTCTGGAACTATAAACTGCAGAACAAAACCATGAAGAGTGTAGAAATATGACACGGAGTCATGGATATTGTTAGATTTGCAACTAACCGTTAACAGTTATCACCAAGGATCATCAATATCAGAAATGGTGGAAAGCAGTGTAGACCTAAGTTCCTCAATTTCTTTCAGTAACTGCTCATTCTCAGTTTGTCTTTCCTGTATCTCGGCAACTAGAGCTGCAATTGAAGTAAAATGCAGAGTCAATAAAAGCAAATCAGTACTATGTATGCATTCCAGTGTTTTTTATTTTCTTTTTGACCTTTTGCTTTCAATTGCTCAGCATTCTGGCACAAATTCCATTACAAGCAATACGATGATTAGAATATGCAGAGTAACATATTCAGAACTTGATGACCAGAAAAGGTGAAGAAAAAACGAGTATGAGGACATTCTCCAGCTTTTAAAACACTAGGTCTGCTAACCACATCGTTCCTTTGAGGCTTTGATCATCAGAAACCAAGGATTTTTCGATGGTAAAAGCCTGTCTAGCAGAATTCTACCTTCTTAACTTATGCTTTACCATAACATGGTTAAGGTTGGAAAATTAGAATCATAAAAGGAAGCATGGCAAGAATTGTATATGGAAAATGATCAGACATAATCAATGACACCAGCAGAACCTACTGCGAAAGTAGCTTCTCAAACACGACTCTACTAAAGAGGAAATCTTACGTTCCAAAACTCTATAGTATTTCAGAATTTGCTACCAAACAATTGATAACCAAAATCCTGTTTCCCATTGGAGTTGTCTAGATCAGCTTTTTCCTAGAACTAACAGAATAAAGTAGCCAAAAAAAGAAGTGGTAATAACAGAAGATTAAATCTACAAGAATAAAGATATCGGCAGTTTTGAATTTAGATACATATAAACCATTATCAAAAACCATTAGTCAGATGGATGGAACTGAGGAAGAAATAAATCAATGCATACTACCGTAAATGAAGCCTTAAATATTAGAAGCAATATCTAATAAGCTTAAACTAATTAGTTTCTCACTAATGAATATGTGCACCGCTTTATAATGAATATGTTATACTGAAGTCAATGTTACGCCAATAAACAAACAGCTATCTTTCATATAATCTAAGTGGCTATGATTCCTTTTGTCTTGCAGCAACTGGAGGTCACTCTGTCACATGAGAATCAGTAAATTCCATTCTGTAATATGCTACAGCATACATGCAATAAATTACCAATTGACAACCAGCTTCTGATTTCCCATGAGAACTCAAGTGTGTGGCAAAACAGTTCAGTGATCTCACGTCTTTGTAAATAATGTGATAACTTAAACAAAAGTTAAACAAATGCTGATAAATAGAAAGAGGGAGACAAATACCAGAATTAGAAATATGAAGGTCATAGAGGATATCCTCAGAATGTACTGGAGCAGAACTTCTTGTGTCTGTCTGATGAAACCTATGTATCTCATCCTCAAGAGATTCTTTCTCCAACAATAATGTCCTCAGTCCATTGCATTCTTCACCGTCAATTCTCTTTTGGAATTCAATGCATGCCATTGAAAAATTTTCCCTATCCAAAAAGATCTGGGTTAATGTTCCAAAAACTTGAACTGTGGTTTCTAAGCAAAATCGAGGGAATTGATCGGCAGTAAAGAAAAATTAAAAAATGTTGCACTGGTAACTCACTATTTTAACTTTTAAAACAGACAAGAAGTACATCAATTGTTATTTATTCAGTGGGGAAAAGATAGAATTCAATCATGATCACGAATGAAAAGATGAGAAAGTAACAGGAATGCTAAGGCTATAAATGATTGTCTAGCATAAGAATTATTAGTCCAAACACAGCATAAACCACAAGCAGTAGTTTTCTATAACAAACATAATTCAGCATAGCAAAAGGTAAAATCCAGCTATAATTCAGCATAAATTATCTAGCTGCATAATTAGTTGCTATACTGAAAGCAAAAAGTAATTTCAGTATTGCAGCTAGATTTGATATGATCCAACTCAATTCTAGATATACCAAGATAATTTAGTGACCAAGAATCAATAATTCTTTTTCAAGTATGTAAAAGGGCACACTTCTCTGAAATGCGCTGCTTCAAACATCCAACAAATACTCTTTGTAAAGATTTTTATCATCCTTAGTAAAAAAAACTGCCATGCGCCTATACCAATCAGCAAAAATGAATCTTTTCATTTCAAAAAGCTATTCAAATTCTATTTAGGGTTGATTTCATAATCTCTAGAAGCGCTGCCTAATTGTTGCAAAACAGCTAATTATAGACACGAGCACCTGATTGCTGACTTGGGGTTGAAAACTTCAACAGAGCACATTGGAAAACATATTTAAAGAAAGTTATCGATTGCCTATCTACTTGAAAACTGAGACTTTATGTTATAGGCTTTAAACTCTAAAATGAGATGATTGACTGTGGACTGTGCCTAGGAAGCAGAATAATACTATTTAGTCCAGGCATAAGAGACCTTACAAATACATAGAATAGGTTGCGGACCTGCAATAATTTGTATGAAGTTCCACTCAAATTGTTTAAAATGTGCCCATGGAGCATTCATTGTTTGTGTTCAATAAAAATACAACACTGAAATGATGTTTAATTATTGACAGCTTTGGAGAGTACCGCTTCTGGTTCAATCTCTCAAGTAATTCCTCTTTTTTCCTCTTTTGGTCATTAATCTCTTCCGTCAAAGCTGCTACCGGTTTCCTTGAGTTGGCTATGGATAAAACAAAAGAGTGGTTGTAAATTGTAATGGCAAAATCTTGTATACATCAACAAAGTACCCTCATTGCTTCCACTGTACTACTGATTCAGCATGAGAAAACCATGACCAAACCATAAATAAAATCACCCTCTAAAAAGAGGTTGCCGGAGAAAGAAGCATCAGATCTTTAAGTGGTTGCACTCTCTCAAAATCTTATGCAATGTGTATATATACTAAAGTTGCGTGATAATTGGCATATGCCCCTATATTTATCCTACAACATGACATCAAAAGTTGCTTTCATTAAATTTTCCTTTCAGCACCCTAAACGTGAAGAAGTACATAATCAATGATAAAAGGCCATTCAATAAAAATGGAGCACCTTTATGTCCTTGATACTAAATCTTAATAACCAAAACATAGGGTTACCAATATAGAATTTTCTGAATACATTCAAGGGGAAAATTTTCAAATGCTATGCAGCTAAAAACAAACAAAACTCTCCTCACGTACACTAGTTATGTAATATGTCATAACCAAAAGTACGACTCTAAACTTTAAGCAACACAATATCGTATCCTCAAAGCACAACAATGTCAGGGACATTCCCTATTGTACTACACTTGCGTTAGACTAATTGTTCTAGTACCTTAATGTCATCATCATCTTTATAAAATTTACAACCTCCTTTCATAGAAACTCCCAATTACTCATTTTCTTGCTCTTAATTAATATTCTCATACGATGATATCTTGTAAGCACACCAACTCCGGCCATTTCTCTCCGTCTTCCTACCCTCATTTCTTTTCCTTTACTTCCAAGCTGCCAAGTCTCAAATCCTCCATTTCCTGTCACACCAACACGCGCAACGCAACAACGCAACAATGATCACCACCGAACTTTGCACGAAAAATAGAATCCTTATTCCAACAATTCCATAAAAGTCAATATTAATTGGTTGTTCTCTACCCTTTCAAAAAGAATAAGTTGAAGCTACAAGTCTATAATTTCGAAACTCGAAAGATCAAATGCCTGATTAATATAAAAACACAAAAATCATGATAATCAACAAACACAAACTAAATTGTTATACCTGCGACAGTAATTAAACCAGTGAGTTCATATTTCGACAAGTAAACCAATTTCATCAACTCAGATTCTCTAGCACACAAAGCAGCCTCAATCTCATCAACTTTAACGATTTCCGACTCAATTTCCCGCGTAAATTGTATATTCGCCTCAATTTCATCGTTAACCTAACGAAAATTCAATTTTACACAAATATCGACGGTAAAACAGCGGAAACCCTAATTTTGGTAAGTATGAAGTTAAGATTAAACGAATGATGAAGAAATCAAAATTTGGGGGAAATTGGATTAGATTAGGGTTACCTTATCAAGCATGTCCTTGAGAGTTGAGATTTGATGGAGAATTTCTCCTGTGTTGTCTCCCATGGCTTTCTCTCTCTAACGCACTTACACATTCAAAGTTCCCGCGAATACTCCCAACTTCTTTTATATTTGGTAATTTCAAACAACGACAAGTGGGACAGGTGACGAGAGCGGTATCTCGAGTGGTTAAGGAGGATACAATAGTCTTCATTGCTTTACCGGAACTATCTAATAACTTTTTGATTCCCGACAAGTTGCCTAGTGTGACATTTCGAACCCCCAACTAGCTTTCTAGTGCTCTATGATGAACAATGTAAAAGTTATGGCGATTGTTTTTCGACCTTAGAAACTCCAAAAAGTGTAACTTGCCTTTGTTTTTGTTTTTTGAAGGTTCTCCTAGGCATCGTCTTGTTTTCGCCTAATATTCTTTCCGTGTGTTTTAGGTGACCACAAGACGCTCAATGATCGGTTTCACCTCCTAAAAACTGTTATGCTCCCATTATAGAGGATTTCCCGACCCGCTCTCTTTTGACCATGGAGGGATCATGTAAAAATTTCATTAATTTTTTTCTTGGTCCCCAAGACCCCAAAAAGTGTGAATTATAGTTTTTGCTTTCACCTTCCAAAGAGTAGCCTAGGTTTCTATCCATGTAGTTCTCCCATGTATTTTAGGTGTCCACATGATGCCTTTGGTTTCGAGTAGCACCACTTTAAAAACTTGTTATATTCCCTTTATAGAGGATTCCCAAAGTAAAGGCTCGTTCGTTATTTTCACTTTCCCAGAACAGTCTTTGGACATTTCAAATTACAACAAGCAGTGAGCTGAAAGCCCTTTTGACCATAGGGGTGCATGTAGAAATTTTGGCATTTTTTCTGAACCTCGGAAACCCCCCAAAAGTGTGAATTGAATGCCTTCGTTTTTGCCTTCGAGGGAGCTATCTCGAGCTCTGTCTTGTTTTCACCCAGTATTTCTCTTACATGTATTAGGTGACTATAGGATGCCCTACTCTTGGCTTCACCCCCTAAAAACTTATTTTGTTCCGTTTTTAGCAGAGGATTTCCAAAGTAGGGACGCTTTGGTCTTTTTACCCTATCGGACCATCTTAGAACATTTTGAATCCCAACAAGCTGCCTAGAGGTCCACTTTTGACCACAAGGGTAACATGTAACTTTTTTGGCAATTTTTTTAGAACCCCGAAATCCCCAAAAAGTGTGAATTATAGCCTTTGTTTTAGCCTTCCGGAGAGTCATCCCGGGCTCCGTGTTATTTTCGCTCTGTACTTCTCCCAAATGTTTTGGGTGACCATAGGACGTCCCACGCTCGGTTCCACCTTATAAAAACTTGTTATGCTCCCATAATATAGAAGGTTTATAAAGTAGGGGCAAATTGGTATTTTTTCGCTCTCCCAGTATCTCTTATGACATATCGAACCTCGAATAGTGTGAATTAGCCTTCGTTTTCTCCTTTTGGAGGGTTGTCACGGTTGGGTCGTCTTGTTTCACCATGTATTTCTCCCATATGTTCTAGCTAGGTTACCATAGGACGTCCAATATATGCTCAGTTTATCAGCTAAAAATTTGTTATGTGTTCTTTATAGAGAATTTCAGATGTATAGAGACATGTGCATTTTTTGGATCTCCCTTGACTCTCCTATTACCTTTCGAACATAGCAAGCAATTCAAGACCCTTTCTTGACCATAGAGGAACCTTGTTAAGTTTTGGCAATCTTTTTCTCGAAATCCCTTGACCCCGATCGAACTAGCACTTAGGTAGTTGAATAATTAGTGCTACAAACTATTAGGTTACTAAATGTTTATTAATGCCATTAGAACATAGATTTCTCACAGTTTTCAGTATTAGTTTACAAAATGTTTATTGATTCCATTGGCCGGAATATCAACTTATCAAATATTTTTGCACACTTTTCAAGTTTTCGTTTTTACCGTATCTGCTAAGGATATTAGCGCTATGTTTGGCAATTTATAACAAGCCTCTTGAGAATATAATGTAGTTTCATCTAACACGTTTTATAGTTTTTCTTCAATTTTAGTGCATATAAAATTACAATTATAGTAGGTTTTATAGAATTCATGAATTCCGTTAAGTTGATTGAAACAACATCATTGCCTATGCGTCCTACACTATTTCTAAAGAACTTACTAGCTTATCCTACTCTCTAAGAACACAAAACTACCAACTACTACGTATTGAAGTTAAGTATACAAAGATATTGTGAGAATGAGAAATAGTTCAATTGATTAGAGCTTCTCTCCTAGCTAGTTCTAAAGGATTATGGCCGAGATCAATTCTCACCACTTGTCTTTGTGTGTATACATTACATAATTCAATTAAACACAACTGACAAAAATAATTAATCTTTGGATACATATATGTGTATATAAATATTTAGAGGCAGACAATAACACGGACATCCCAAACACACAGACAAATGATCTTACAATAGTGTTCCCCTCCAATGGTAAGTATGTCTTCTCCTAATCAAAAATATAATAAATAAAAATAAAAATCCAGAGCAAACTCCTTTTATTTTTTTTTTCTAAATCCCCCAAAAAAGAAAAACTAAATAATAAAGGGATAAATGACATATTTATATACTCTTATATCAAAGGAGGCTGATTCTCCACCATTGGATTGCTTGGAAATCTAATCCATTCATGCAATTGTAGTTTTTTTTTTCTTTAGCTAATCTTTCACTAATTAACCTCTTCATGATCATGTGTATTTTGTCTTAGAAGAAGCTCATTGGGAAGAAGCAAAAATCAAATAAGTCTCTTATAATGGTTTAAGATAGCCATTCATCATCCATTCCATCAATGTCTTCAATATCCATCCTGCATGAATACCAACAAACAAAACCGCACATGCATTAGAGAATTTTCTATTCGACTCGCAAAAACTTATAAGACATGTACTTAACAACCGGCCAATAAAAACTAGCGGTACAGATATGTATTACGCTTAAAAATGACAAAGCAAATTGATTTTGATTCGAGCCTAAAATTTTTGATTTTAGATTCCGTGTCTTGAATACCACCTTTTTAAGTTAAGATTTAAAAAAATTAAGCTAATTAACATCCAAAACAATACGTAAACTAGGTTATCGATCATAATGCACAATAATGATTATTGTTATTTTACAAGAAATTCCATTTTGGAATGAGTTTATATGAATTTTATAGTTTTGCAATAATTTATAATACTAGGTACTCTTTGCTTAGCCTCTGAATCCATACTCATTGCATCATTAGATTAAATCAATCAATTAACACATACTCCGTAGATCAGATAGTTTCTAACTGCTGGACCAAAAATAATGATGCAACTATATAACAAATTGGAGATATGGGACAAAATAATCAAAACATCACTAGTTTCCCTCTTTTTCCCCATTTTCCGCCAAAATAAAGACTTAAAGTTTACTTGACATCATAACAATAGTTGTATACAAATATGTGTGTTGTTGAACCTTTTTGTTTTCAATAATGTTATTGCAAACTTCCATATTTTTATATTCGAAAAATCGATTAATAAGTCAATTAATTTTCCACTAAATTGATCTGAATCTGAATTGAATAATTTCTTAGTGTATTCAACCTCCTAAATTCAAATGGACTAATCGACTGAATAAAGTTTGTGATTTATAAAAGAGTATTACTATCTCTTAGCTTTACTTTATGAGACAAATTAGATACCTACATAAATTAAGAGTAGTAAAGAATTGAAAGAGAACCTTCTTAATTAATTAACCAAAAGACAAACGTAAACTAGACAAGTTGTATTTGAGTTTCATATCATATAGACATATCAGAAAATATATGGACACTTCGCAAAACATGCATAAATTAAAAGTAAGTGGTGTTACATTAGGCTATCCACGGTGCAATGCAATATGCGGTTTATATTTTTATACTATACTATATCTTAGTCAATACACTTGGCTTTATTGCTTTAAGTGCACCAACATTTTTGTTACTAAATCAATTAACAATTGTTAGACATGCTATTAATGTTTTTTACATTTTCGTCTACCATGTGTCAATTTAAACACCTAGCTACTTCAACGTATACTTGATCTTTTATTTGAACACATTAATATTTCAAACAATTCAATAATCCTTCACGAAATGGCCATGTAATTGCATATTCAAGCGATTTGTTGTAAAATCATGTTGATTATTGCTATTACATTTGCGTGATCTATCCGCTGGATGGACGATCCACCTCTAATAGACAATTATAATATTTAATTAAATTTAATTAATTAAGCTAGTTAGATTCCGCTACTCATTAATGTCTACTAGGTGTAATTTTTACCATATATTTATCACCTAATACTTGTTTATTTACTATACTAATCCGCACTATACATTAACACGAAAACTACTTTGTGACGGAGATAGTACATTATTTATATATAAAAAGCTGCTTAAATAAAGAGACTTACCAAGGCAAAGTGGTATTATCCTCAGAGCAAGAATCATCTAATTGTTGGTGCAAGAAACTCTCATCATTACTTGGACTTAACCAAGGTGGAAACTCCATTAACTCATCTTCAAATGATATATCATGACGATCATTAGTATTATGATTATAACAACCATGCTTTATATCCTTATTATTGCCAAAATCCACCGTTTTAAGGAACTTAAACCACCAAGCTGATTTCACCAAATTTAATGTGTCATCCCATTCTACTTGATATTGTTCTCCAATTGACCTCATCTTTGCTATCTCATCTTCATCTAAACAAGGGTGCATACTATTATTACTACTATCTCCACTAGTGGGACCCACCGCCTCCATCGTGGACGTTGTCGTAATCGACACCGGAGTCGATGGAGATGAGGGTGATGCTTCCGTTGATGGGTGGCTATTGGTGGAAGTGGTGGTTGTGGTGGTGGTGGTGGTGTTGGAGGTGGTGAAGGTGTTTATATTATTGTTGTGATAAAAATTTGTATCCAAGTTTGTGAATGCTTGTAGGTTAAGGTTTAGGCCTAGGGTTTGATTTGGAAGTGGAATATTATTTAGGCTATCATACATGGGTGTAGTTGTAGTAGAAATAATATTTGAAGGTGGGTAATAGTTTTGACTATAATTCCTATTATTATGTGAGGGTTGATAATGATATGACATGTTATCTACCGATAATTGTTCACTCTTAACTTTACGACTACTATTGTCGTAATTATTGTGATCACGTGTAATTTGTTGTTGATTATTCAATTGTTGTTGTTGGTGTTGCTGTTTTTGATCATTAGCTTGTTTCATAGATGCTCGATGGAACTTAAGGGCTGTTACGATCTCCTTCCGTGCCTCGGCCATGTTAAGGAGTCGCTCTTGGTACGGGCGGCTAGTGTGGAGCCGTCGTCGGACTTGCTTCTTATGGCCTTGGGATTGATCTTGATTGTGGTTTGATTTCGCCATGGCTTGCTGCTTTTTGGTGGTTTTATTGGTCATTGGGTTATTGGCATAGTTTGGAACAAGACTAAGAGTGTCATTGTTGTTGATAGTGAAGTTTTGTGGTGTGTTTAAGCAAGGTTTTGAAGTAGGAGTAGTAGTAGTGAGTTGTTTAACAAGGCTTCGAATATATGCACCCGAAAGGTGGCTATTTTCATTTGAGAGGTTTTCAATTGCCATTTCTAACCAATATATTGTTGGTGTTTGTATGATTGTTTAATTATTATATTTTATTGTGTGGTTTACAAGAATTGGGCTTCTGATGAGATTTATATATAGTATAGTACTAGTGGCCATGGGTAGTAACCAATTTAATAAGGATAATATAAGTTTTTTATCCGGCTCTAAACGTTTGTTCTATTTTTTAAGGTAAGGTTTATACCAAAATAGTTACATTTAACTAATTCTCTGATACTCATAAATAATATCTTTTTTTACTATTATTTTGCTATGGATGTATTTATATACGTAGTATAAGAAAGAATTGCTATATTGAATTAATTATATTACATCTATAGTAACATTGTTGTTGTACACTTCTTTATTTCACAATATCAATTACTTTTTATATTGTTTATCCATGCAAATCAAAAGATATTATAATATTTGCGGTAAAATTATTTTCCACAAAAACTTTGTAAGAAAGTAATTCAAATAAGATATATATTATGTGGTATAAACGATTGTACTTTATTGATAAAATTTTTGTTTATTTAATTTAAAGCTACATTTTTAACTCATTTCAAATCAAATAAATAAAAAATATTCTTTTTTTTTTATACCGAATAAAATATAATCGATGGTATAATACGAATTATCTTAACCAAAGTACAAAGGATTAAAATTCGTTCTTATAAAGCAAATGGAACAAACAATTAGGAGGATGTAGACTAACTAAGAAGGTGTTGAATGATGATGTCATGAGTTGTTAGAGAAGGGCAAAGAGAGTAAAATTTGGACAGCAGCTTTGCGGTTATGTTGAGTATAAAGATTAAATATTGAGGTGTTGCAGCTTCATTTGATTGGATGCAAAATGCGGCGCCCACGTGGCAGAAAATTGTCAGCAGATTTTTTTTTTAATTTTAATTAATTTTTTATTTCAATAAAAAAATTTAAAGAAAAGAAGAGAAAAAGAAATGGGCATTTGATAGTGACCCCTCAAAAATGAACATTATTATTGTCAATCGGCTGGCCTGCACGGCTGCCTACACCTCTTGAGCCTCTTGATCCCTTTGTTGATGGGATTGGAACAAGCTTGGAGAATAATGTGTTAGCATGTTCCGCAATTGAACTGCTGGTTGTTTTAGTTGGCTTGTTCGACAAATTAGTTTTACCATTTTATATATCTATTTTGTTACTTTGTTTGACGATGATATGTATGTTGGTTGTGTTAACTTGTTTGACGAGCTAATTTTATATATTTATATAGAATTTTAAATTAAATGTATATTCATCGTTTGTATTAGCGACGAGCACGAGACACATAGCCATGGATTTTGCATCGCCTTCATATGTATTATATAGCGCATGGCGATATCATTTATAAAACCTACTTAGCTATCACCTCTTGATCCTACCTCAACTTATCTACGACCAAGCAAGGCGTAAGTTCCAGCTCTCGTAAGGTCATCTCATAAGCCATAACACATTTACTTATTGAGTTATTGGCCTACTTTTCTACCATGAACCAACAATCAGCCATTAACACATAAAAGTTTCTTCAATGCCACTTGCATACAACCCAAGGACCTTCCCAACCACGCGCAAGATATTTGGACATCATGGTCGGTTTTAGGGATCAGACTTAAAATGCCTAAAATTGTGTATTATAGCTAGCATTTGGTAGATATTAGTACTTGATTGGCCAATTAAGAATTCATTTAGTTTTCATCCCATTTTAAATGTCATATCAAAGATCATACACACATGACACATTTAGAGACTCAAAAAATGATATACAAATAGCTTAGGCTTAGCTGGCCCAGATCAATCAATCAAACATAGTCTTAATCCTAAAATTGTGGTTGGCGGCTGTATAAAGTAAAAGTAATTATTTTATATAATCATCCACATAAATTTTCCTTCTCCATCCCTTGCGATTGAGAGCCTCATTCTCCAGTAAACCTAAAACCTTTACATCCTTTCTAATCCCTTAAAAATTAAAAATTAAACATTCTGACTTAAAAAACATACACCCATGTCTATCTTGAATTTAAAATCAATTTAGTGACTTAAATATATGGATTAATTAAGACTTGAAAATGCATGTCTATGACTAAAAAAAAAATTATGCAATTATAAATTTGCCCTCCTTAGAACTAGCTCACCTTAAAACGTATACTTTTTCTAAAGACTCTCCGTAAATTTTCATCTTATCCGAACTTACCTAATTAACTTGTGAGCACATTAAAAATTTATTACTTATCTTTACAGAATTTTTTAAACATTGTGTGTCACATTATGCGGTAGATATTTTATGTAGAGAGATAATTAAAGTACGTCGACATCTATTAAAAAGATTATTATGTCTAAACTCCTATAATTCAGTAAAATCCGGCATGGGAATTTGTTGAACATTTGCCTTATCAATATAAGCAGATAAACCACTTCATTAGAGAAGTTCCTTCAATTTTACAGGTAGAAAATATGAATAATTTGTATCTATCTTAAAGTCAAAATCAAATATAATATTCGCATCAAATACTTGGGGCACTTTCTAGTAGAGATAAATCTATCTTTCTTATGGTGTGAAAGAGTAATAAATCACCAATAATAAAGGAATATATCTATTCGAACTTGTATCATATGATACACGAGCCATGATCTACCTACATTTTTTATCTCAATAATTGCATAGAGTTGGGAATGAAAATTAGTTAAGGGAGCGTACATAATCTAATAATCATACGATCTATAACTAGATGCCTCATATTCGATCGCAATCTAATTAGTAGCTTATGACTTCCTTTTGTGATATATGGATATGAGCAATATTTGTCACTTATTGAAAGTAAGTGACTAGTGAAATGGCTGGAAGGCGGGAAGCTAACTTTTAAGAGTAAGCTTTAAATCTTTAGCAGCTTTCATCGGAACTTATCATGATGAGATAATGAGTTTGTCACCTTTAATTATTTATTTATTTATGATGCAACCGTGCAAACTTCTCATATGTGAGGCCATGTGGTGTATGATGATGTTCCTATATCGCTAATTTATTGGAAATTTGAAATTCCAAGTAATTAGTATATATCCTATTAGCTAATCAACATCTAATACCTAAAATTTCGAATAAGATATCCAATCAAAGTTCCATTCAAATCTAGTAATATTTATTAATTGGATTGGATTATGATCAAATACTCCATAGAATGACCAATACACACACAATCCACAACCATTACATGTAGTGTAATGTGCTCACAACCAAGCTTTGAACTTTTAATTGGAGGATTTTACTGTGAATATTGTAAGTTTGTTAACTACCCCTATATTCATGGCTAGCACTAGCTAGTAATTAATAAAACACCACATAAAACAAGAACAAGAACAAAGAAGGATATTCTATCCAGCTATATCAAATTGTCATTAGATCAAGGCACCTTCTAGCAAAGGGCAACTAAAATTATTCTAGCTATTAACTACTTGAAGAGAAAGACAGACTTAAGTTATGTGGGGAAAAAATCCTCAAGAAAGAGACAATGAGAAAGAAGTAGAGTAAAATTAGGGGAATTCCTAATCTATCACATTGATATAATTAAGTTAAATTCTTGTTTATTTTCAACAAATATAACACACAATTATTCCAAATGTAACAAACATTATGAAACGGAGGGAGCCGTATTTACAAGATTGTCATTTGATATGTTCGGAAAATTGTAGTTTGATTTTATTCATTAATTTATTTATTTAAATTGATTTTCGCGATTCAGACTTTAGTGTGTTTAATTTTAACTCAAACTCAATATTAGTTTTTGTGATTTGAATAATAATAATAATAATAATAATAATAATTAAACTGACGGAGTACTATTTTACGGTTTATATTTGTGACTTAAATAATGACTATTTTACCTCATTTTAGGACGGGGCTAGAGGCCCTCTGCCCCTATACATCCTCCTATTATAAGTCGTTTTCTAGTTCCAGACAGTGCCAATGTTTAGCCCAACATTTGCAGTACCACTGCAACATTATTATTAGCAGCTATATAGTCAATGGTCATTTTACGGTGGATATGATCATATTATTCACTTGTAAGTTGTAACATACCGCATTTTATTATTTGATAAAGCCGACGTACTAATTTCTTGTATGGGTGCAAAAATTAAATTGCTTACTGTTATTACAGCTATTGTGTTTATAGCTAGCAGTCTTTATAATTGCAATATATCCACTTTCATCAATTTAATTTAAGGATGTTATAATTTGGACCAAACTATACCATGCTGAGAAGATGAGGATTGAGGACTACTACTGCATGTATTGAGTTGCATATCTAATATACTTAATAACTTAAACCTAAAGGATCGATTTCGACCAAGCTAAGAGCAACTAGAGATGGACTTGTTGTAGCTAGGGCCGCTCATGATTTCTTTCTTCGTTTATAGTACTTGTGTCTCATTCGCACCTAAAAACCCGTTTTTTTAATTTTCAGTGCCATCAACCATTGATACATGCTAGTCCGTTGGTGACCAAATGACACACTTCCTCCTCTAACTTTTTATAACAATCAATTATAAAATTTCCATCATTAACGATTTGGTGTAATCTTTAGGTAAAATCAGTTTGAAAAGTGCGATTTATATCAATTCAAATCATCAAGCAGCTAACAATAATTTTTGTTTCATTATAGTATCATCGGTGGTGCCTTACTAGCTTGCTACTCTATTAGGTAGTTGGAATCGCTAAGTATAGAAAAAACCGTTAAATATCTTGGTAGCAAAAATTTTCTAGGAGTAAAATTGAAGTTACCTTAACAAGATACCATTGATAATAGTGTAATAAGAATATTCTAGTGGAAATGATCATAAAATGCATAAAAAAGGGAGAAATTAATGAGAGTGAATAAAATACATAATGTGAGTTGAGTAAAGACTCTACAAGATAGCGCTCAAAAGACGGTGTGGTGTGGGGGTTTGGGGGGCTCACAACTCCTGCAACCAAAGTTTTCTGCAAGCCTGCCTCAGCGCACAGCTTAACATTACATTATGTGAGCAAAAACTTTCATATAAATATTACATTGTGTTTTTATTATGTAGTAGTATTTTTATCTATAAGAAAATTGAAGTTTCAAAACTAATATTTGATCGAGTAGGAATCATTAAAGTGAGAGAGACATTCATTTGCATTCCTTTTAATTACTCATATTATAATTATTGTTATTATTACTTTTTTTTCTTTTTTGTATTTGTTACGTTGATAGGAAATTGTAACTGCAAACTGAGAGTGAGAGATAGTTACGTTAATTAGAGTTTTCCCTTTTTTTTTCTTCAAGATTTACAGATCGATTATCATTACTTGCCCTTATGACTCTTTAAACATGCAACAAAAAATCTTACTCCGTACTTCTTATATACATAAATTGCCCTTATAACTCTTTAAACATGCAAAAAAATCTTACTCCGTACTTCTTATACACTTAAATAATTGGCTAAATTGCAGACCAAGATCCATCAAAGTTAACATGGTTAGTTGGTACCCAAAAAAGAATGTATAGAAGTTCTTAAACCAATAAAGTCATGCAATAGTCAATAGAAGATCAAGCAAGTATAGTAGGGTATGGAATTTCAGATTAAGGTTATATATTCCCCAAATAATTGTAGTTCCCTCCAACAATAATAAATGCATAATTTTTTTTCTAATTAAGCTAATTTAGTCTTGTTTCACAAAACCACTAATCATAGTTGCTATTGCCGTGGAAGCATATATATGATAGTTATAGTTTATTAGTCGTTAAAGACTCTCTAAAAGTTAAAATTGTATAACAATCATAAAATAGGGTCGTCTTGCAAAACTAATCATAGTTGCTATTGCCATATTTTCTTCTCCTTGACTATTTTCGAAGTTATAATTATATTCATGCTAAATTTCAAATTTTGTTACAAAAGGCAAACAACTAACATAATAATTTTCCCCTAAAAAAAAAAAACTACCAGAATATATTTTTTTAAACAACAAATAATAAATAAAGACATTAAGGTATGGTAGGATTTTGTCTTTGGCTTACTATTATTGGTGGAATGCTTGGTGTTGAAAAGGACATGCCTTAATCAAGAATGAATGATTCTTGAAACAATAATGAATCTTTTTTATTTTTATTTTTCCTTTTTTGGAATATTCTGATAGTGGATTGAAGGTTTTAATTTCCAAAGGATCAGTATGAAATTCGTCCTCTCTGATGCAAACACTTGTAAGAGTTCTATTATCCAATTGAAATAATAATTGTGATTTTTACTCGGTTACTTCTAGTCTTCTAAATATCAACTTATTATGAATATCATGTATGCATTGTTTAGATTGGATGCGAACCTCACAACAAAATGAACATAATTAAAATGAGGCATGCCTAATTTTTAACTGTTGGATGCGAAATTTGCATCTAAGTTCTAACAAGGCAATATAATAATTATAAATCACTTTGAACGACACAAACGGTACATGTCTGCAAATATTATGCATATATATACCATTAATTTTTGTATACATCCCATATAATACCCCTCAAAATTGTATATCATTGCCATATTGACTTGTTAAATACGAAATTTGCATCTAACAATAAGAAACTATTCTCATATCGTGTATGAGTTAAAATATAATACTTTATAGGTCCATCACTTTATCGTTAAAATCTATGTATACTATTCGTAGCAAACTAGCAGTTAAATAAAAACAGGGAATGAAGAAGTTCCTTACCCACTTTTCATCTAGCTAAAAAGATTACAAGTTATAAATTGACTATACTAACTATTCCAAAAATGTTCGGTTTCATTTCACAATTCAAAAATAACCGTGTTTGTCTTTGTGACTCTTTATGCACGCAATAAGAAAACAGGAAGTAAATCCAATCCAACACATAACATACAAAGTGAGATGAAAATGAGAGTGAGGGGTAGCTCAAGTGGTAAAAGCTCCCCTCCCAATTCCAAGAGATCCTGAAGACAAATCAATGCATAATGAATAGCAAACTGAAAAAGGGATGGGAATATGGGATATAAGATGACAAGAGAAGCAAAAACTTGGTAACTGTTCAATTCACCTGTGGCTGCTGCCAATCTGTATGCAATGCAGTACCAAATTAACTAAGTTGGGTATTATATAAACCATTCTAATATTTTCCTCATATAGTCATATATACTTGATAATATGTGTCAACTTCTAAGAAAATAATATTAATAAAATACAGTAGTCCCTTAATAATGGTCTTAGGTTCAGGTACACAACATAACTGTTTACTGCTCTAGTCTCATCTCCTAAACATTATGCAGTTATAGTACTTCTGAATTCTCTCTCCCATGTGATGTGATGCACCCATTGCTTTACTCTCCATTTCATTGCTCAGTCTAATGTCTGTATGTTGAACAATAATGGGTGTTGCGCGATTGTTCAAGTGAAATGTACTCATAAAAGACATCGAGTTTTATCAAAAAAAAAAAAAGATGTCGAGTTCATTGTCTTCAAAGGTAAGATTGCTCCAATGCTCTCGTTTCCATTGATACTGCATTACTGCCCCAGTTCTTAATGCATTTAAGATTATCGAAAAACCGAAAAAGAAATATTGGCACAACACTCAAGTTCCAGGCAAGTAAGCTGAATGTCCTCATATATTGTTTAATCACAGAAATAAATCTCTAATATTTTCTTCGTTTCAAAATTTACATGCATGTTTTAACTAGGAGATGCTATTAAAAAAATCTGATAAGGCAATAGCAATATATTCTTCTTTGTTACTGACTGGATCAACCCTTGGTGTTATTACTGCCTTACCATAGGAAATTGTACTGTTACAAATAATATGTCAGCTGACTCAGCTCCATTCCAGAACCACTACAATCCTCCTCGCAAAATTATTATCATTCAAACAAATGAAATCGAAGATGGTGAACAGAGTAGGAGAGAAGTCGTGAACTGAACATTTAAGATTATGGTTTGTCTAATACAGACATGATATATAAAACACCAAGAACTAATTACAACTTAAGTTCATTATCCGCTAAAGTCATATTTCCTTCAAACAGCCTAATTACAAATTTAGCTTCTGATATTGCTCCTAAGATTTCAGCTTCCCTATAGACTAAAACAAGGGGAAGCTAAGGCCAACATCAGGGCTTATCCTAAACCTAAAGACAGTGCTGCACAGATGACGCAACTGTAAATATGTACACCAGGCCACCAGCATTACACCTTCAGGAAAATTACAATAGTTACCACAACATAAATAACAAGGAAATATATGATATGCCCTTATTGTTCAGAATGTTCATGCAAATCTTTCTTCAAATCTTTATTGTTACACCCTAGGCGTCGTTTGGGGGTAGACTTAACAAGCTGTAAACGGGACATCACATATGCCAAGAGTTCCTCTCGGTGAGAAAATGTGAAGTCAAGATGAGCATATTCAAACTCATTATATGACACCTTGACTCCAGCTGCTTTCATCAAATTGTAATACTTTCTGACCATTGACGGACGAATGACCTTGTCCTTCCGACCCGCAACCAGATCAACAGGAATATCAATAAGATCAAAAAATTCGCCCAAATCTATTGGCTCCGGAGATCCATAAACTTGCAAGTTTGCACCTGGGTTCCCATAATCAAACATCCTAAACTTACCAGTTTGCTTCATCTGTGCCATATGAAGAGCAACATCGAATGCCACTCCAGGCATGTCATTCATATTGTAATGTGGTAAGCCTAAGACCCCAATCCAGTTGGAACTATCTCCTCCAACAACATAACTCATGAGAGTTTGAACCAGACCACCAACAGCAGGATAATTGTGAAAGTCACGGGCTAATTTATTGAGCAGCATACGGAAGAATCTAGTAGGTATATAGAAAGCTGGCACAATCTTTACTAAGATGGGGGCCAATATGAGGAATAAATGTTGAACTACGGTAAAAGCAAAGTTTGAATCATCATGGAAACCAGCAGGTGACAGCAATATTAATCTGGAGAACCTGTGAGGTTTCTGTTCAATTAGACGTGTAATAACATACATAAGAACGCCAGCACCTCCTAAGCTGTGGCAGATAGCACAAAGATTATATGGCTGTTCATCACTATTTCCTTCCTCAGAATCAGGGTGACGCAACATCAATTCCGAAGTTTTCACCTCGTGAATTTTTTCTATCATAGCAGGTATATCCTTGGTGCCATGCTCATTGATGGAGTAACGCCAATACCTATATACACAATTAAAATTTTTAAGCTGCCTGATCCCAATCATCAGAGGCATGACAAGTAATGGCAGTGATGGTTTGTTTAAATAGCAAAGAACAAGAAGGGAGGAGAGAAGGAAATCCAAAAATCTCCATTATTGGAGGAATAGTGTCTATTATAGAAAAAGAGAAACCAGATCCCTCCTATTATGGAAAGGAGAAAATAGACCCTCCTTCCTCCCATTCTTTCCCCAAAATCTTTATCCAAATAAGGGATCCCTTTCCTTTCCCTTCCCTTCCCTTGTTTCCATTTCTTTCTAACCAAACATAGTGCAAGTCTGATAAAAGTGTCTTTTCAAAATAATAACTCCCCATAAATCCTCACATATTCACAACCGTCACAGGTGTGCATTCGAATCCATGAAAAAGCAGTAAACCTTTTTAAGAACCGAAGGAGTATCTTTTTTCAAACTGCAACAACGAAGCCTTATCCTTTGTTAGGATAGAAGGAAAGGAGGGGAGAGAAAAGAAAAAGGACAATTTCCCTTGTTTGTAAAAGTGGTTGGAGAAAGGAAAGGGAGGGAGACAATTTCCCTCCTCATTTCAGAACCATCACCCCTCCCAATATGGAGAAATTTATAAAGAGATTCTAGCTCTCTCGCCCCTTCCTCCTATTTCCCTCCCCTTCCTAGTTTATTGTCCAAACAATGTGTTGGTCCCAAAATAATTTGGGGTCGGCTAGACATATATCAATAAGAGGAAATCTTTTTGAAAAATGAGAACAAGGCAAAAACAAACAAGGGTCTTAATAACAGACAAGAACTCACTGTCTAGAAGAAATATTCCTGTCAACATGTTCCCTTGATACCAAGCCGCGAAAATTCCCAAGAAAAACATCATAACCTGCCATAGAGCAATGTTATTTCAGAGTAAAGCATCACAGCTTAAACTAAGTACAGGAAATCGAGTGATGACAAACCTTGATCAAAGGCTGCAAAAGCAGGAGAGCCCACTACTCCATTGCACACCCAACTAAATAAAACAAAAAAAAAAAAAAGAAGAAGGGTTAAATCTTAAAGAGGGAAGCAATTTGAGAGAGAGGGGGGGGGGGGGG
>PYUH01000078.1:3764361-3775432 GCA_016808085.1 Suaeda aralocaspica
GGTGGGGGGGGGGGGGGGGGGGGGGGGTTGGTATTATTGCAGCAAATTACATAGGGATGGTTCATTTCGAAGTTATCGCAGTCAGATTAGGTAAGAAAAATCCAATGACCCCTTCTTAGGGTAATGAAGTATGTGAAAAGAATTGGGTTTCAATGAGCTAGCTATATGCTAACTGTCTCAATGTAGTATTGATTGAAAAATTTCCTATGCTAGCATAATAAGAATGGATTTTCAACAAAGCCTCACCAATAGACTAAATATTTCTGAAAAAAAAGATACAGCAAGTCTTAGTAACAAGTTAGTAGGGAAATCTGATAGTAGGTTTTATTTTGATTTAATAGTCCGTATAAAGATACTTGCTCTCCAATGATCATAATGGAAGAGTGGAGTATTTCTAATGAGACACAATTCATAAATGCGAAACATGTTTTTTCAAATTTATATACGACATAACTCCACAGTCACAGGAGGACAAACAGGCCAGTAAGTTGCTGTACTAGGCCAGTAACAAATAAACCCAATAAGACCTTACACTAATTTCTAATACACCCTACTAAACAAAACAAACAGCTTCAGATCTACAACCAAACATCACCAATTTTTTAGAAATAGAACGATGTCTATGTCAAAAAACCACACAGATTTAGATTAATCAAATAGGAATATTTATCAAAAACTACCAGTCAGTTTTTGTGAGAAATTCCCTATTATTGTGTGTTAGAAATCACTATATAACATGTAATTTGTCATTAGGTACCAGTTTCCAGAATCCAGTAACTCAATGAGTTAAATATAATTTTGGCATTGGCTATTTTCTCTCCAATTTTCCCCACCTTTCACCCCTTTCCTCCCTCTTCTTTCTTCATGCCTCTTACCCCATAAATATTCTCTAAAACAGCTTCACTCTCTCCCCTTTCCCCTGGTTGTTGCCCTGCCATCCCATCTTCTCCCTAAAACATGCTTCTTCTCTTCAATTAAAAGTATGCACAAGGACAACACCTTTTCTATAGCTTATTGCTGTATTCCAAGCTAAAACCTTATCAGCAGAGTTACAAGGCAATAGCCAGGTAGTCCTTTGGCATGTTAATTTCTAATCCTCTAATGCAAGAGGCTATTGAGCTATGCATGGATTTAAATAGCGGAATCAGTACACATATTTTTATAGTGTTTGATAACTCAGCATGTTTTTACAGCAAATAACTGGGTGGGTATGATTAAAGAACTTGTAAATTGCAGGAAAGAACACTGAGAATGAAGTACACTTATAGAAAAATTCTGCATCAACTTTAGGATATCCATTTACTTTACATGAATAGCTTGCTTTCCATTAACTTCTCCTTTGGAAACCTCATGACTTCTCCGGAAGCTATCAGAAAGGCTATGCCTCACAATTAAATTCGATAGTATCCAAGGACAGTACACTTGTAGAAAAATTCTGCATCAACTGAATTTAGCCTAAGAAAATAAGTGAACTTTTCAGTGTTTTATAACTAACAGTTGATCATTGGATAAAAGCAGAAATTTTTGGCAATTAAAGTAAAAGGAAGGGGCGAGAATTATGAGGGAGAAAGAAAAACTAGGTTTGAAGAGAAGAAGAAGAGAAGGAAGAGGCAGAATAGGGGAAAAAGGGGAAATCCCAACAAAGAACGAAGGAAAAGGTCAACACAAAAAATCTCGTCAATTAAACATCTGGAAAGTCAGCACCTTTTTGCAGCCACAGATATCTTAGAAAAAGGTTTCCACCAAGTTGGTACTTCTGAAAGATTTTCTGCTGAGCCCAACAAGGTAACTTCAAATTACTATCTCATATTGTGCAGATTCTCAAAAGTTTAAAGCTTTAACTCCTCCGTTTCACTTTGTTGGTTACGCTTTGATCATATTTTTCTCACAAAAAGATTCCAGACGTAATCAACAAAGTGAAACGGAGGGATTAGTTAATTTCTTGCTAATGTGAAATCAAACCTAATCCACTATGTTCAATAATTCTTGTAACTTTCCAAAAATTTAAGAAAAGAGCATAGCACAAGTTTGGATTACTACATTGTAAACTGCACCAATGTACAGATAAATATCAAAATGAAAAAGATCATGGAAAACTCACCCCATGGATGAATCAAGTACACCATGCTGTAAATAAACCGCCTTCCTAGAATCACGCCTAATAAATAAAAGCCAACACATGTCAAAGTTAGGCACAACCTTTCTAGCCATAAAAAATGGGGTAAGATTGTAAGACTTGAAAGTGTGGAACTAAGAAAGAAATATATACCTTGGGATTCTTTCCAGAAGAAGAATATACCCATCATCAGTTACCACATGGATAACTTCATAAGGATACCTAAGGTGAACACAGAAGTAAATACTTTTATCATCAAGGAAGGTAAAACAAAAGCTGAATTTAGCCAAAAAGAATTGCATCAAGACCACTGATAAATAGAAGGCAAAGCACAGGCTCTTACACCTATCAGCAGAATTAAATATCAATGATCCTTACCCAAGTTCTGTGATGACATCTTGACAAGTCCGTGCATCAGTATTAAGAGGATGAAATGATGTCTTTCTCTCAGAAGGAGCTGGTTCATGCTCTCCAAGTACAGCAGTTGGAACATTTACAACAGATTCATGGGCATGAGCATCATTGCTCCTTTGAAAAAACACCCATCCAGAAAGAACTCTAAAAGCCTCTGACGGGGATAGAAGAAAATGTGCAGTCTTATGGACAGCATCAAAAACCGCTTCTATGCAGATTTCAATACCCAGATGAAGATCCTGAAAGACGAGAAGGAAGCAAATGAGAGAAATGCCAAAAAAACACCAATGAAGTTTTGAATTATTTAAAGCTTAAAAATGGCAATACTAGCTAAAAAAATAAAACTTAAATGACCTCAATAACTCCTCTTCTGCGGTCAGTAGCACGATGAACAAAATGATCCCTCAAGCTTGGCAGTTTCCTAGGAGAACGAAGTGGTGAGGGGTGCTGAGAACATGAGGACTGACTCTCTCTTGAAAAAAGAAGACGATAGAACCAAAAAGGTAACCCCAACAAACATTTGAAGGGATATAATATCCATGAAAACAAATACCAAATTAGTGTATGCTGATTGTCATACTCCCTCCCGCTGCTGGTCCATGAAGCTTGTGAGCTTTGAGATCTAGGTGACGCAGGTGATGAATATCCATCGTCCTCTTCCCCAGAAGAGTATTCAACACTTGAGGTATCAGAGTCCACAGATAGCTCATGAATCAACTGATTGAAAGAAGAAACACCACTGCCATTAAGAGAAGAGGCTAGAAGTTACTGACATATTATATACAAAATAATATTGATGAAATAAAAAGCTAAAGCTATCAGTGACAAGAGACAAATAAAAATGACCAGGAAAAGCAAGAGGTTTCAGGAAGTGATTACCAAAGCATACAGACCCACACCCACTTATTGTAAATTATCAAGAGTTAAAGACTAAAAAGTATAAACCAAAATTCAAGATGTTATAAGTCATTGAACAAGTATGTTCTTACTTTCCCATCCACCGTGGAAGTCGAGGTCCACGAAAACTAGGTCTCAGTTCCCAGCCATGAAGACCTTCCAGGATAGAAGCCTTCCCAGGCAAAAATGCCAACAAAATTGCTGAGATACCATTTATCAGTCTGACAATATTGTTTAAAGACTCATAGGTAACTGTCTTCACTGACCTGCAGAAATGATATATTAGTTAATGGAAACCTATCAGATATAGAACAGCAACATCATCTTGAACAATGTAAACAACAATGTGCTTCCTCTTTCCATCATATCTCAGAGAAAGTTCGATCTGATTAGTCAAGTACACACGATAGCATGGAGGTGATACACTTTAAACTATAATTAAATTACCTCTAAGGCTCTAACATCCTCTGTTTTTTTTTTCTTTGTTTTTTATTGTTTTGTTTTTGCGTGTTTACCATATGAAAGTGAAGCCAAAGGGAAAATTTCCCTGCGTCATCAGGAACAGAAGTGGAAGATGTTTCAAACGAAATGGAATAATAATCTGGCTTGAATTGCACAGAACATACCAGCTTGAATTACGAGCAGGACAGATAGCAATCAAAGATATAATCTAGCAGTCTAGCCATTCCGCAAAGATATGAGTTTCAAACACTAAGAATAACACCCACTGGAAATGTAAAACGTCCTGCTGGAAAACTCTTCCAGTCCTTAAAACAAATTACTGCACTACTGAAACGTCCTGCTGGATTCAGCCAAGTAGTAGCTTCTAATTGAAGGATGGAAAAAAACCACATTGCAGTTCTGTCTGTTGCCACTACAACCTACTGCTGCAATTGTTCCACAGAGGTAAAAGTGAATCTTGCATTTCAAATTACTACGCTAGTGAAAATTTTGAGCCGAAAAGACTTCAGATACTGCAATTATTGAATTTCAAAGTCGTATCACTTAAGGTTTCTCTTTAATAGATTGATCACTTAATGTTTGTAGGCAAAAATGTTTGGGCACATACTTTGACCTCTTGAATAACATTAGCCAAGATAAAGTGCTTTAGCCAAGTAGTCCATAAAATAATTCATCATTTCCAAATCTTATTTTTCTAAGAGCATCTCTTAGAAATCAAACTGTCTTACAGCTCAATCAGCATCCTTGAAAAGTACTCCAACTTTGGCAACTTGACAAGCATTCAGCAAACACATAAGACACTTGTTACTTAGATAGAAGATTGTATCGAGCATGGGAAGCTGGGAAGGCAACCACGTTGCAAGCACTTAACTAACGCCCATGCGACAATGCTTGATACCTCAAGAATAGCACAATAAGCCTTTAACATGAATCCCATCAATCAAACCTAAACTCTTATTAGCACCTCAAAATCTCAAATCAAAAGGCAACTGGTACTTTGACCACCAAACTATCAAACCCTACTAGGCAGCGGTAGCAATTAGCAAACAATTCATTCTCCGCCGATTCAACACCTCTTTCCCAAGAAACATTTGTCCAAACTTCAACCACACCTTCCTAAGCATTTCCTCAACGCACTTCAACAACCTAAAAATGTATCAATTCTTGACTTTTAACATCCAAGTATCGTATGCATAATAACTACTTCTGTATTCGTAATACGAAATACTATCACTCCCAATCAAACCGATGATAAAACATACATATCAACAACATCTTCAGCAATACCAATACGCCACCATACGATCCACATGACTTCGAGAAACAACAAATTATCATCTCCAAAAACACGCTCTACTCCTAAATCTTCGCCTACACTAACAACTCACAGGTGTGATCATTCAATAACACCACTTTTTTCCACAAATTCAAAAGATCACAATTTCGCATTTTCGCCGTTACATTAAAATGAACATTATATTAAAATACTCGTCATATACTACTTCACTTTCTCATTAACAGACAACAGTACTTCATCATCCTTAGTAGAAACCAAAACTCAAATAAACACAACTTTCCATATTCATCCAAAAAAAACCTTCAAATCACTCAAAAACCGCTGCTTAAATTCGTTTAATACTACTTAAATTCCAATTACATGCATAAAATCACCTCAAATCAACACAATTAACCGAAAAAAATTCAAAAAAATTCAAGTTAAATTCCACAAAATGAAATTACATAACAAAAAAACCTAATAAATAAAAATCAACAAAATTACACCAAAAATAGAAATCAAAATAAATACGATGAAAATCAGAAATCGAAGAATTGAACTTACTCTTTAGTAATAGCAATGGCGTTATCAACGATTCGCTTCATCATCGCCCAAAACAATCAAATTCAGAAAATTACGTTAATTCAATTTAATTTTAATTTAATTTTTAATTTTATATTTTTATAAGAAATAAGAAAAAAAAAAAAAGCGAAATTAAAATAAAGAAAGATGGTAAGAAATTCTATTTAGGGAAATATGGAAGGTGAGAGAATGAAAAGAAGGGAGTTGGAGAAAAAAGGTGAATAAAGAAAGGAATGAATTTAGGAGCGCCGAATTTCTGGGTTTCGAAGAAAGGAAGGAAGAAAAAAGTGTAAATTTAAAAATTTAAAAAAAAACAAAAATAAAATTAATGATTATGTGTAAGTCGGCAAAAATACACGTGTATTGTGATTGGTTTTTGCGTGTCCGTTTTTTAACAACCATGGAAATTTGTCATGTTACGTCAGGGTGGTTCACTCTAGTCGGATTTACATGATACAATCGGTTATACTTTACATCGTAATGTCGTATACAAGTTTTTTTTGTTAGTTTAATTTAAGGGTAATATGCTAATATTATACGTAGTCGTTAAGGTTAAGTATAAATATTAAATATATTTTTATAAATGGTAATAATTTATGAAACTCAATAAAAATCACACAAATATCTCTATAATTAATTAATACTTGAATGAAAAAATAATTTATATTTTAAACTAGCTCGTATGGTTACAAAACATTTTTCTTAATTTAAAGCTAATATTTAACTTTCAAATTATTACTTTCTCCATTTTTTTTGTTTGATACGTCTGAAATCTTGATACTATCTATAAAATAAGGGAATTGTTAAATTACTTTCAATGTATAAAATATAATATAGCTATATGGGGTCGTATTTAATACATCACATTGAGTACGTTATTAATATCAAATTATTATAATTTTTTACATCTATAAAAAATATATTTAAGGTTAAACAAGTACATTGACATATGTGCAAGTCAAAATATATCAAACAAAAGCAAGCGAAGAAAGTAACTAAATATAAAGTAGTTTTTTTTTTTTTTTTTTTAGCATAATCGTTGTATAAAAATTTCCTTATTTGTCATTTTAAATTGCGCTACCAAAACTTTCTCTCTAGCATCATTTTTTTTTAACTTATTTTTAGCTCAGTCCTATTTTTAATCTAAGTACTATTATTGTTAGTATTGTTCAGTAACAATAAGTTCAATTTTAAAATTATTTTCAATTGTTAATAAATAGTTATTGATTTGAATAAAAATAAATTCGATCATATCAGTAAAAGTATATTCAGTTTATGGAAAATAAAGTGAACATAAGAGAGCATTAATTCAGTTCAGTTCAAAATTATAGTACAATCCATTCCAGCTTATCAGAGTGATCTTTGTGTTTATTCATTTTATTTCGATTTGATTTTGTTCAACCTAAAACAACATAGCCTAATAGATACTCATTTGGTTAGAGTTTTTCCGTTGATTTCCAAAATATCTCGAGTTGTGGTTCATTGTTACCGACAATGATAGTTTGTTATCGTACCTTGGTATGTAGCTTCTTCATCATCAATTCATCGTCCTAATCTATCATCGTATCATCATCAATCGTTATCGTGAAATTGAGGTTATAGGATGATTACAATTATTTGCTTGGACATTAATTGATTGCATTGATAAATATGGTCGAAGGAGGTTGAACAGTTGAAGATAATGAATACAAATGACAAAAAAAAAAAAAAGGAATTTTTTTGCAGCATTTATTGCATATGATTATAGATTATAAATAAAGTCGTGTGACCTTTAATTGCATTTGAAATTTTATCACTCCCTTGTCCGTAATTGTTTGATACGTTTTGACGTTAATATATGTCAATGTATTTGTTTGACCTTTAATATCATTTATTGTATATATGTAAAAAAATATTAATAATTGAATGTTAATAACGTAAACAAGATCTTATATGATTATATTATGTTTTATATATTGAAGTAATTCAAAAAATTCCATTATCTTATAAACAGTGTAGTTTTCAAACGTATCAAACATTTAGGAACAAAAGGAATACAAAATACTTGAACATCTGAAATAATGTGAAAATTTACACAATATTGAATTGATTCGCAAAATTATAGTATCCAAAAACCCAATGAATTCCCAATGGATGCTGAAAGTTGAAATTTAGATGAACACCAAAACAAACTTGAAAGATTAGCGGTTAAAGTAAAAAATCTTGGATTTCATTGGAATTAATAGAATTGCCTTGGAAATAAGTAGGCTTTTATGGGTGGGTTGTGAATTACATATCATAATTGCATGATTTCGATGATGTATGTGTTCAGCACAAGTTCACAAATAATTCATAGGCTTCAATAAACATATTCAACATAATATGCACAAATGTATATCAAATATTAAGAGAAAGAATCAATTGAGCTTGAATGCTTGATGTATGCTACAACAAGTTAACAACCCTTTTTTAAGTTTTTGTCTTGCATTTGTAGTGTAATGGTCGACCAAGTCCACTTACTTGTAAACCGAGAAGGATGAGTACTGTAAACAGATGATAAACTCACCTAAAAATTGAGAGGTTCGCCACAAATTTGTGAGAACTGACTAATGAACTTGACTCACAGAACCAACCTCCTAAGTTCTAACAATATAGAACTAATTCATCACCTTAGTTTCCTTTTCAGTCTTTGAAAAGTAGGCTTCATCAGGCTGCTGGAGGCAGTGAAACCTTGTTCTGCAGCATTAATGTCTGTAGGTGGGTTTCCAGTTGTTTCATTTGGATTTTTAGCAAAGCTGCTCATTATCATGGGTGCATTAGCCTTGGTTTTAACCTGTTTAGGGTTACCCAGCCTCTCTAAAATTTTCGAAGTTCTTGTGTCGAGTGGTCTGTGACCCACTGCTAGAGGAGATGTTCTTGCATTCTCTAATTTAGGCTCAGAAAGTACCGAGTCCATCTTTGGAATACCACCGATAATTAGTTGCTCCCATTCTTCTGTAAGATGTGTAATACCCTTGTCATGTTCATCATCCTGATTTAATGAAGAAGCTTGCTTTGTGACAACTGCAGAGTCTCTCGCAGATGAAATTACATCATCATTCACTTGTGGAGCTGCACCATTGTTTACTGTGGAAGGTTGTGATGAGACAGATACATCATCAATGGAGAACAAATTTGAGGGTTTGATTGAAATTTCAGGGCCTACTGGCCTGCAAAATGGAAAATGCAAAGCTGAAGTCCACATCAAGGTTACAGAATCAACGAAAAGGCGATTATCATATGTAAAGATTACCACAAACAAAAGCATTGAACAGTCAAAAAAGAACAAGACTTCAACATGGATTTAACTGATTATTTTGAAGTATACAATGGAACTGGAAATCTTATCCTAAGAGCTATATGGAGCAGCAGCATGCGAGACACTATGATGATGAAGATCACATTGAAGAAGTGATCGCTGAAACGAATACAGAGATCATATTAATTGTGGAAGTTGGGAGTCAGAAAGGCTTATTTCAACTTTCCTACTAAAGAGTGGTGGATCCATACTAGGTGATGATCCTTGGTTGTCAAACTGCGACTAGCGACACAAATTATGTCAAACATATAATAATTTCATCACTAAATCCAAATTTTATTGATATTCCTGGCAGGTGTTGGCTCATTCTTGCAAGAAATTTCCTGCCATCATCAGTTATGTATCGAACATGAGCCGCTGCTATCAATTGTCCTACTATCACTTGTGCCACTATCACAGTTACTGCAGTTGGGTAGGGTTTGATGACAATGTAAACAAACTAAGGAAAAAGAAAATGTTTATGCAGGTCAATTTACCCAGGACATAAACATTGTTCAAGAAATTGGTTGAGCTTCTGATGAAATCCCCCACAATGCAGCACCGGATTGTAGTCTCTTAGTTCCAGCTGGAAACAGCAGTGCATATCCAAAAGGAGGTGATAATTAAAAGGTTAGTTGAAACAGAAGATCAGATGACACAAACTAATACATATATCTATTCTCAACAACCAACATCATATCAGCTAAAATTGCGACCACAATAATAATCAACCAACCATGACATTAGATCCAGTAATATGCTGTTGTGATATACAATGAGACGATAAGATCCAGAAAAAAGAGGAAGATGGTAATTTGCCAGTATGAGGTAGGCCCTGTGGGACTATTGAGGTACTCATACCCTGCTTCTAGCATGGGAATAAAGCATGCAAACAATCCCCAAATTTCAACATAGTGAAGATTATACGTGGTGATATATGCATCAATTCAGTTAAGGAATGAAATAATTAACTCTTAGTCTTCAAAAGATTCAACGAATGGTCTAGGCATAGTAAGCCACGTCCTAATCGTTCTTAATATAATCTATGCAATAGCTACAGGGAATCAAGCAGTACTACAGTACAATTTAGCTATCTAAAGCCAGCTGAATAAATTTCTTACAAAGTCCGGGCACATTCAAGATTAGGCCTAAGATTATTTATCAAATGGTTTCTATTAAGCTCTTCTGTCCAAGGAGAATTGTCTGATTATGCTTCATCAAGGGTTATATCATTGTAAAACAGAATGTGAAGTACAAAGCAGACTACGTAAAAAAATTGAGTTCTTATTGATTTCCCTTTCAGGGAGAAACTTCAAGCTAAGCTTTCTAAAAGTTCATAGCGGCATAAGTACCTCCTTCCTTTTGGTAATTAAGATTAAACAAGGGACAATTGGTTAAAGTAATGGCCTTTACCGCACTTTGCAGAGCGTATTTACTAGGAAGGACTTTCCACTGGCTTAAAGATTGAGAAGGGTAAAGGAGGATTTACTTTGCAATTTCTTCATATGACTTGTTCAGTTTGTTTCTGTGCAAGGCAAAACTTCGTATCAATTTTTAAAGGGCTATAATTAGCAACGATTATACTTAAAAACAAGTTAACAGAGAGTTACTGCAGAAATCTCAGATAGATTTTGATTTCCAAGAGCTATTGTTTTCTTTATCATTGAGCAAGCAAGCAAGATATTGAATTACTGAATCTCAAGGCTTGAAATCCCTTTATTCTAGCAAAAGTTGTTTGAGTTCATATAATTTCTAGATTTACTTAAGCTGTGATGTCTTTGGCCTTTAAGTTCATACTCTTTATTAATTGTCCATCAAAGTAAAAGGTGCATATCATACTTACATCAAGTAGAAATTGTTGTATACTGCAATCAATCTCCTCAGAAGGGTCATTCATATCTGTATCAGGAAAGGGCAAAATTTCCTCAGCTCCTGCAAGCCGCTGCAGTTTTTGTCTTTATCAGGTTCAAAGTAAATAGAAAAGGGGACGGGAGAGGGGGGGGGGGGG
>PYUH01000078.1:3776365-3811613 GCA_016808085.1 Suaeda aralocaspica
AAAAAAAAGGGGGGGGGGGGGGGGGGGGGGGGGGGTAACTTTGGAAGAGATGCAGCAGTGTGAAAAATCTGAGCCATTGATAGGGATATAGGAGTAACAGAACAAATTTCATTACCCTGAGCAGCATCAGTCCGCTATCAGATGGTAGTAGAATGTAATAATAGATAAATGCAGTTTCCCTCATAATCTCCAAGTTACAATAAGACCAGCATATGATCCCCTGGTTCATTGAGTTCAGTGCACGACAAAGCCCCTGGAAAACTATCAATGACAATCTCATTTAGGTACCTAATATCAGAAAAACACCCACAACAAAGTTATAGAATAAAATGCATCTTACATACAAAATTCAAACCTTCAAGATACCTTTTCAAAATGGCAGTAAATTGCAAAACATGAAGAGATACGATTGCTAGTATACTCACGTCTATTATTCAACTGACACAAGTCACTTTCTTCAAGAGCGGTATCTGTCTCCTGAGCAACTGATGGAATGACAAAGTAAGATCTTCCAACCACCACACCTGCCAAATGTAAAACACATTGATTGTGAAAGGTCTTTTCAGTGGCATTTAGTCATGTTCAGAAGCACAGAAAATTATAGTTTTATTTACTAATTGTGTAAGGCAAGCTGCTCCGTTTCTGCTTCATGCAACTTATTTACTTATCGAATGACAAAGTTATCTGGATATAGAAAATTTGCAATGACAATAAAATATGCCAATGCAACTTACTTTCTTATCGGATGACAAAGGATCGGAGAACAGTTGCATATACCATAGATTAACATCTTGACGTTGAAAAACACATCTTTGGGCACTTGGCAGAGCCTAAATGTTAGTCTTAAAATGCGAAAAGTTTTCCTATGCATAAGAGGGGTATGAGCCTAATGTGGGACAGGTACGGCATTGCCAAAAAAAACTTTAAGAAAATTCCAGGAAACCCAAGAGGCGGGTGCCTCTGCGCCTCACCTTGGTACACCTCTGCCTCCCAAGGCGATATTCTTGGCGCCTTCATGTGCCTTGCGCCTAGGCGTGTGCTTTTAGAACTAAGACATCATTGGCAAGCCCATCTCTCACAGCAAAAAGGATCATACTGAGACCTAACGGTGCAACTGCAAGCAACAGACCTCTCTTCATATTTGTATACATTGTTTGGCTCTAGCCAATTCTCCCAAATCTCTACTGCTTGGCCCTTGATTCTTAAGAATATACCCACTTTTACGAAAACAATAATACGTTTTTTTGCAGAATCTGAAACCACATAATCTAAGAGCATTTTTGCCAAAAGGAAGAAAAAAGTATCTTGTGACTTGTGTGGATTAAACTAGATATACATTAAAATGGAAAACAACAAACATTGAAGACAGGGATTAAAAAATATTATCAACAATTTTATTAATCCTAAACATCTTATACATTAGGTAATCAGTACATTAAGAAGCAGAGGTCGCAACTATAACTATAGCAATGGGGAATTATAAGATCCCATAACTTTACCAAACGATCAGAAAACCTAAGGTGCACAAACAATCCTGATTCCCTGAAGATGGTTCAGATTAGCACATTACAGGTAAGTAGATAGCGTGGAGCATGGGAGGAAAGCCATAGTCATCACATAAATGAGAAAGAGATATGATGACAGACAAGGTAAAAATCCAATAACTACCTATCAAATGAGATAATAGCTTATAAAAAAGAACAAAAAGAATATTTTATATTTGAAATAAATAGAAAGTGCCACTGACCTTCACTCAGAGAAGCCAAACTTGTCCTCTCAATTACATTAAAAATAACAGCAGAGGGAACTTGACCAAGGTTCTTCCAGCACAGCCAAGACTTTTCGACCAGTAAGCCATTTTCACAGACACTTGTGGAGTTGTTGTCAGTATTAACTGGTTCCTCAGGCCTTTTGACATGATTCAAAAGACATTCCTTGAACATATACTCATCTCTTTCATCCCTTTGAATATCATGACACTGATGAGTCTGCAAATTATAAAAAAAAAAATTCAAACTACCATCTCAGAATTTCAACAAACTTACTGAAGCGTGCAATAAGAACATGTTTTCACAACACAACAATACAACACTATCAACCAAGTAATCCATTTATATAGCAGGAAAAAAAGGGTAAGCGCATAGCATTTGCAACATAATGCAATAAGAAACAACAAATTAACATCCTTCAAAGACTGTCTACCAGTTCAAGCATAGAAGATCTATGTACACGCTCCTCTCAATAATTTCCATCATGAGGATCAAAATGCAACTTTAAATTTGCACATGCTACTTGTTACTTCAATAAATATTCCTTAATCCACCTTGATCATGATCAGGTAAAACAAATAACCTTTAGAATTCTCAAGAAAATGGCTCCTTCTGCTTACGGAATCCATCTGAAAACATAAATCAACAATCTGTTTCATATTTCCGACCTAAATGACATCAATAAATTCTCAATAGAAATACACAATCATTCTGCTCATTTTTTCACCAAGTCAGCCTTGTTAGATATGAGTTCATAATCGCTAGCTAGACATGACATACCACACATGCTGCACTGTCCTAATGAGGATAACTACAATATTACACCATGCACTAACATAGGATATTAGCATCCCACAGATGGTCCCATAATATGATTCAGAATTTCCATCCGCTTTCCTCTTTCATGCCGAAACAAAAAAATGATAACATAACATGTTGTACTTCACCCATAAGCTCATACATCTATTATGAGTTCCTTGTCAGATAAACTTGTTTCCTTTAAACAGTTCCACTTAGACAAGGGTTCACTGAGACATAGTCACATTGGTGCAAGGAATTTCAGATGTTATTCGGATGCTTTTAGCTGTTTCAGGTGTTTCCAAAAAAAATATACACCGAAGAATGAAAACCACGGCCTTAAGTAATGCATTAAATGCAATTCCAATCTTCAGACATGAACCTGTGCAGGGAACAAAAACGGATCGAATGTGTTGTAAAGTTATATACTCCTATGGGTTGAAATACCTCACAAGGACTGAATCGCTCCATTATCCGATTCACAGAGTTGCACAACCTGCAACATATTCTGCTAACAGAACCAGAAATGCTCCTCTGGAAGAGAAAATGAGCAAAATATTCCTCAGTGTTCTCTTTCAACTCTCTAAGCCATCTTTTTGCCAGGCCATTAAATAGCTGTCCATCTGCAGTTGTCCAGTTAATTAGGCAAGCCAGACTTCAAACAGATATATGCAATAAAGCAGATGGTTGCTTTCCAACATTAATTAGCTATAGCTTGTCCACCAGGTACTATTTCCAGAAATAAACCAGTCACAGATGCCATTAACAGTACTAATACTAAGAAAAACTTTAGATTGTCCTAGTCAATAAGAGCAATATTCACTGATATCCATCTGTGGAACAAGATAGACAAACATTTGTTTTCTGCGTTGAGAGTTTAGGGTTGGAGTGTTAGCAAGACCATATAAGATAATCCAGCCTCTCCATCCTAGGTTGACCAAGAATCAGAACCCCTGCTTAAATAGTGCACTAAAGTGCTGAAATGGCATGCCTAAATAACAGGGATATAAGCATGACATATAGGTATCATAAAGAAAAGCATAATAGATTAACCTGTGGACAACGGTCCAAAATGCTTAATGCTGCTTTAGGGAACAAAGACTACAAAGGTTGGCCCAAGAAAATGTAGTAAACATATTGGTGTGAAAATTACTTATGTGACTAAACAATCAAATCTCTATCTCAATCACTAAAGTGCAACAGCTAACCTGGAAGATACGCATTAAATGAGCAATTTTCAAGATCACATATTTGTCCTTTAAATTTGTTTATACTCTCTGAGATGTCACTGAGTTGGCTTGATTTTTGCTCAAGGAATACAAATTCCACAGAAATGCATCTGTCTGCAGCATCCTGCCAAGAGTATGTAATAGTGACTTCTGAACAAAAAAGATTTGCTATTTTCAAAAAAGGTTGAAACTCTTATTGACAATATATCAATCACTTCTACCAGAAGAGTCTTTATAGCATTAGAGTCCAAAGTTCCTAGACAAGAGCTGATCAGGATTATTTTCTTCTCAATTTCTTTGCTGCTAGCAGAGCAAAGCACTTCATCATTGAAGACGCATGAAATTTCCACATCTGCACAAGTTAGCACCAATAAATAAATATATCAAAGGAATAATTAAATGCATTTATGTTAATGTGACTGGTGTTGGTGGAGCAGAAAGGAAGATACAGAAATAGACAGGAATATCACAGGACCTTGCAAAAGAAAAGATCCAGAGCCTTCGAGAAAGGGCGGCATATAGGAGTCGGAGGGCAAATGATTGACAGCATAATGAAAATCGCGAAGATTGAAGCTTCTTCCTCTGGGAGAGTACGCTACCTTGAGCTGCTCGTTTAAGCTTAAAATCTTTTAGAAAATAATAAAATATGCTTCACCAATAAACTTTATGTGGACTAAAGACAAGGTCATAGCAACCACATTCATCTGTTAGTCATTGTCCATCTTTGTCATTTCCGTGTAATTGTTGAACAATTTGTCATATCATATAGTTTGAAAAGGACGTTCAACAAGTTACACGAGTCACAAACTAAGAAAAACATACGACTGTCGAAGCTACTCAAAAGTGACAGCAATACAAAGCACTGGAAATCAAGATTTTGAACCTAAATCAAACTAAAATCTCAGCTTAAAAACAGTATAATTTACAAGTTACTGCAGCGCATTAAAATCCAATACAATATATATTGGGACAAAAAAAAACCTCTTGCTAACTATGCAATACAGACGGCTGAAAAAATTGCTCTTGATAATTACTTTTCAGTTTTCGTTAGAGAAGTAAAGAAAATGACAACAATAACATTCAATTGAAACAAAAGGTAGTGACAGTATAAAATCACATAGCATCTACAAAACATGGCGAAAAAGGGAAACATACAATTCTACATTCCATCATAATGTGCATGAAAATTTCATCTATCCTTAAATCAATCAAACAACAGACATTACAAGCTTATGAAAAAACATGAATCAAACAAAAGCGAAGATATCGGTCCAATCATCCTAAGCAACACCTATGTGAAATCATCACCGCAAACAGTTCCAATTCTTTCGCAAATCACTGATTTTAGAGAAATACATTGAATACCACAAAATCCATAAATTCTACATCAAAAACCCTAGCGTAGGAAAAAATAGGCAAAAAAAGCGTAAAACTTGTACCTCATTTGAGGAAGAAGCGTCAGAACATCGTTGCAAGTAGCACAAACCAATGCGATCTTCAAGCGAAGACTCAAATTTACGACGCTTCAAATTCAACGAAGTAGAAGAGAACGCGTACAAATTCGCTAACTCTAACAAACACTAATTTCACAAAAAAAAGCGTCAAAATCAAACTTAAATTCAATAAACTCAAACTTAAACAAAATGCAGCGAAATTGACGAATATAACATGAAAATTAAGGTAATTTGATGCAATTAAATAGCAGAAAAATAAACAAAAAGGATGATCAAATGATTAACCTGCTTAACTTGAGATAACAATGGAGGAGAGAGAGTGCGTAAATCGAGAGCGAAGAAGAGAAGAACCATATTTGAATGAAATCTTATGTTTGTGTTTTGAATTTTGTTGGAAAAAATTGAAGGATTTTGTGGAGTTTTAGGGTTTATATAGGGCAATTTTCGTCGGCGAATTGAGTCGGAAGTTGTGAGATTATCGGAGAATGGTGATTTGAATTGAGGGTGATTAGTAACCGCGTAACTATAGAGCGCGCCAACGAAAAAATGAAGAATAGTATCCCCTTTAAGTAAATCTAGTAAAAGTAAGGGCTAATTTAGTAATTTGCTGGGAATTTTGGGACTATATATTATCCCTTAGAGACCTAGACCCTTTACCTTTTGTTCGTTGGCAATTTATAATATTTATGTTCTTTTAAATTATTAGAGAATGGTCTTTCCCGATCTTAGAGAATCCTAATATCAATTCTCATTCTTATTCATGTGGCTCCATAACACCAAAAAAATAAAAAATTATTAGAAAATAGTGATTTGAATTTTGTGAGGGGTGAGTAGTAAGAGTATTGCTAAGTTGCAACGACATAAATATAAAGCACGTCAAGGCACGGTAAAGGGTGATTTTAGAAGTGCAGTGAAAATGTGGGAGTATAAAATACTACTTAAGCTATTTACTTCAAAAAATTATAAAATAAAGTTATGACTGACGTGTAATTTAAAATTATAAGGTTGTTCTAGTTCTAGCCACCCCTTACTTAGGATTGATATGGAAATACACTTATTCAAATGGAGTGTATGGGTTGACTCCAATTTAGGACCTGTTTACTTCAGCTTAAAATCCATTCACTTCATTTCAGCTCTTCTCTTATTTTGCTATTCATTAATCCTTCATAAAAAACTTTCACTTCAGCTCTTCTCTTATTTTGCTATTCATTAATCCTTCACAAAAAAACTTTCAGTTCAACTCAGCTGTTTTCAGTTGAAGTAAACGAGCCCTTAGTCTCATGAATTATTGAGTTATGGTGGTTTAGTATTTGAAGATTCCTTCATTATTATTTATTATTTTCGATTTTCTCTTTTATTACTAAAAATAAGAAAGCACAAAAACTATTTAACCTTTTTTTGTTGACAATTTTCAAAATGATGCTAAATGAATGGTTTCTAAATTGGAAACAAAAATATATTTAATAAGTAAAAAGAAAATATTTATTCTAATAATCGTACCTTTCACACATTTAAATATAATAGTAAAAAAGGTCAAAAAAACACTTTTTCATTAGGTAATTTCGTGAAGTATCATCTTTAAAAAAAACTTTTTGGAAAATGACACCTTTGAATTGCCCTTTTTCCTAAATGTAACATCTTTCCACCCAATTTGGTGGAAAAATCAACAAAGAACAGGTTTGATTTTTCATATTCCGGTAAATTTAGTGTTTGTGTTTCACCTACATTGATATTTACTATTTTCAATTCAATTTAAACGAGTCAAATTCATCGGAATATGAAACAGTCAAATCGATTTTCGTTGACTTTAGTGTTACTTTTAAATAAAAAGTAATTTAAAGAGTTAGTTGATAAAAAGTTTTTTTTAGAGGTGTTATTTTATAAAATGACCTATTTTAAAAGGTTTTATGACAATATTTTCTTTTAAAAAAAGTTCAAATGAATTAAAAGAAAACAAAGTCAAGGAGGGGCAAATAATTTCTCAATTTAATTGAGAATGTGAGACAAGACAACAATGGGTATCTCAGATGACAATATTGTAAATATCAACTTTGTCGACTTGATTCCCACTCTGACCCCACTCTCACTTTTTTTGATAAAATAATAATAATAATAATAATAATAATAATAATAATAATAAAATTGATGTTTACCTAACAAGTCAAGTGAGTGCATCCTTAGTTGTATATGTATCACATAAACTCCTTTTGTTTTCTTTTGTTTGATACACTCCGATTTGCACATATGTTAATGCACCGACTTGCACATATGTTAATGCACTTATTTGATCCTAAAATAAAAATTATAATAATTGAATATTAGTAACGTACTCGCTAAGATTATATGACTATATTATGATTTATATATCGAAAGTAATTTGAGAGATTCTATGAATAATATCAAAATTTCAAATGTATCATTTAAGATATGAGGAAGTATTAAACTAATCACACAACATAAAACAACGTTAATCTTACACAACATTAGATAATTACCCAAAAAACAAAAACAAGATCAAAACCCATCAAAGAAGAAATGTTGGCAACATTGAAGAGGCAATCAAATTAAAAGCAATTTGAAGTTTTGAACGTGGATGACAAAGTTAGATGACATGTGTTCATCAACTGCAACTACTAATCTTATTTCAAAGACACGTTCATTACTCTTATTTTTGGTGCTCATATTTACTGCTCTTGTGTTTTGGTGTTGCTATTATGATGGTCACAATTCTAACTCTACTACTACTACTGTTGACTTGAACAAAATGATGGTACCATCTCTTTTATCTGTTCATTCTAGTCTTTTAGCCTTCCAAAAATTTGCGGCTTTTATTCCAAGGTTTTTGATGTAATTTCCTCTTCTTATGCTTATTTTTTTTCTTTATTTGTTCATTTATTGTGTTGTTATTTCTTAATATTCTTAAGTGGGTATGTTATTAATGTTGGGTACTTGCTTGGGTTTTGTTCCTTGTTTTAGGATTTACAAGTATTTAATTTGTCAGATTGAAGTTGGTATCCCGAAGCTGTCAATTTGATTTGGTTGTTTGGGTTGGGTTTTGTTATTTTGTCGAGTTGGGTTGGGTTGGGTTATTTTAGTTTTGGTGCGAGTGAGGGTGGAACTCTTGACAACTGTTGTTTGAAGTTTGAATCACACAATTATGGGGTGTGGTTATTGGTGTGGTCTCATTGACTATAATTCTTTCAAATTGAGTATAATTGATATTTAGGATATGTAGGTAATTCAAAAATAGTGTTTGCTCTCATTTTCAATACTTATAAATAACAAATTGTCACTTCGAGATATTTTTTTATCTAAATTTAAGAACTCATCTTTCTTCACTTGTAACTGTGTACTATTCATGAAACGTGTCTAGTTGTCTACCCAATAAGTCAATGACTAAAAAACACTAAAATCATGAGAGCTTGTAAGGTAGATAGATGCATATAAGGCCTCCCTATCCAACTTAATTTAAAATAGAGGGGTGGTTGAAATTTGAATTGCAACTTTTATATTAGTTCTGATACCATGTTAAAAGAACGAACTTAACTAAAACTAAATGGTGGTTGAAATTCAAGAATTGATTTTATACTCTTCTCATGGGATATGGTACGCCCAAGTAGGGGTTGAAGATCAATTGAGGGTTTGAAAAGTTTTGATTTTTTGACAAAGATTGTGAACTATAAAATTTGTGACATTGTCTTACAAATGTACAATAAGTAGCTTATAGGAAATTACCTATACCTTGTGGGAGTTATAGGGTGTTTGTTTATGAGCATTGTCCAATTGAAGATCAATGATATCATATGTTGCCTATGCATTTCTATGCAATATTTACCTATCAACTTCCAAGAGAATTAGACTTGGACAATAACCAGATTTTGTAGGCCATGATTCTTATTATTATTTTAGCATGTATTATTGAGTGAAGATGTAAGTTCCCAGCTTAGACAATTTAAGTTTGATGATTGTAAGAAAACTGCACTTATTTTTTGAATTTTTGAGGTGAAAGTCTTCTTTTCTGATTTCAATGAACTGTTTGTTTCTTTCTGCTGAAATTTAGTACATGCTTCTATTGATTGAGAGATTAATACCTCATTCATAATACATATCCGAAACTCCTTTGTTTAATCTGTGCATTATTTGTTATATTGACGACTGAATGTGTCTTTTTGAACCAGGACAGTAAAAGGTATAAANGGCACTGTTAACTCAGAAGTTTGTAGTAAGCAATCTAGAAGTTTTAGCACTTTGCAAGATGCATTTCACATGGTTGATGCTGATTTTTTCAGTGAAAAGAAGGTGATTGATGTTTCTTTAGTTGATGATGAATATATGCTAAATTTTATGTTATAGGACAGTAGGAGAGCCATTCCCAAAACCTAGCTTATGAGGAGGAGAGCCTACTATCCTATATAAACCCCACACCAACCCCCCATGAGATCGATGTAGGATTCAAGTCCCATACCTTGCAATGGGATCGATCTATAACATTTTAACTGTTAACATGTTTATAACTTATAAATTTGAAATGCTGAAGTAAAGTTTTCATTTGTCTCTTAATTTAGAAGGTGGATATCATGAAGGAGGCTTCAGAATTCAATCTCCCTATCACTAAAGCTGATCGCAAATTGGTCGCTACTTCTAATGGGGGGTTGAAATATCCTTCTGTTTTAGTTTTTAACCCTGAATGGGGTGCTAAGGAAGCAGAACCTTCTAAGAAAGCCTTCAACTATCCTTCGTCTCCTGACATTCAAAGGCCTTCCAATGAAGAGGATATTGCCTTTATGAGTGTGAGATCTTTGTACATCTTTTATGTTGGATTCTTAGTGACTTCATATGACTTCTGTCATAAGTGCTTATTTCATAATCTTATACCTTTTTTGGTGGGTGTGATTAGATTCTTGAACTGGGACAGCTCATTCAGGCGAAAAAGATTTCATCTGTCGAGCTTACTGAAATCTTTCTCAAGAGATTGAAAAGGTTTGTTATAACATTTTTGTATAATTATATTTTTTTCCTCATTTACATCGGAGAAGTAGAGAGTGTTCAAATTTTTATTGCTTCCATGACATGTCTTTCATGTTAACCATGTATATTTATACCAATAGCTGTTTTCTGGTCAAGTGTCTCATTTTTCTTATCATGCCAGGTATAATCCTGTTCTCCAATCAGTGGTGACGATAACAGAAGAACTGGCGTACGAGCAGGCAAGAGAGGCTGATCAGTTACTTTCCAAGGGAGTATATTTAGGTACATATGTCTCTTTCTGTTTAGTCACAATCCTTTTTTATCAGTATTAAGTGTTGAACTACTATGCAATGGATTAAATGACTTGTCAGATATCAACTTAGCAATGTGTGATAATTATGCAAACTTATTACAGAACAACTGATGTTGGACTTTGAGGCTTTGGCAACGTTCTTCACATCAATTTATTGCCCTTTGAAAATTGAAACTTCATTGTCATAAAGGATTCTAGAAAAAAAATTGCTTTGATGTGATAGATTATATTTTGCTATACTTCTTGTGAAGTGACATTATCAAACTAATAGAACCGTGAAATGGTAACTTTAGAAAGAAACAAAAACTCTGCCTCGTTTCTGCAAATCATTCCTACATAATTTCTCTGTTGAAATCTTTGTAGGTCCTCTCCATGGGATTCCTTACGGATTAAAAGACATAATTGCCGTACCCCAATATAAGACAACTTGGGGCTCAGGAAGTTTCAAAGATCAAGTGCTTAATATTGAAGCTTGGGTGTATAAAAGGTACTGAAAAGAACCTTTGCATCTGTGTAGTGCTTATTATCCTTTATTTTCATGGGCTTTCTTTACTCAACAAAAGGATTTAAGAATTGGAGGCTATTGTTTTACCAGAATTATAGTGATGTTACAGTATATTGGTGTGGCAGGTTGAAGTCTGAAGGTGCAGTTCTTGTTGCTAAGCTTGTAACTGGTTCTCTGGCCTATGATGACATATGGTTTGGAGGCAGGACGAGGAACCCGTGGAACATAGAGGAGTTTTCAACTGGTTCGTCTGCTGGGCCTGCTGCTTGCACCTCTGCAGGTTTTTTTTCGTGTTGAAGCCAGATTGTATTGTTCTTATGGTTGCCTGCTTAAAAAATTAAGCTTCATTTCATTCTTGAATCAAGTTGAACAAGTGTGTTGCTGCCTCCTCTAAAGTACTCCATATTATTCTTCGATTATAGGTATGGTGCCATTTGCAATTGGGTCAGAAACTGCAGGATCCATGACCTACCCTGCCGCACGTTGTGGTGCTTCAGCCTTACGCCCAACTTTTGGTACAGTAGGCCGAACTGGTGTTATGAGTTTATCAGAGAGTTTGGTAAGATCTCAGCTTAATGCTATGTCTGTTTTGATATGACTTGTCATTATATGATACCAAATGCTCAATACAATAATACTTCCCAATTCTACATACCATATCAATAAGTCAATAACTAATAGCCTTTTTGATGTTGGAGTAAACTTCATGTAACATTTTTTCAAATATCTTATGCTACTTCTTCACTTTGACCGTCTTACTCTTTGATGAGCAATTATTTTAGAATTTAATATCATTGTTAATTAAACAGGATAAGCTTGGCCCATTTTGCAGAAGTGCAGTAGATTGTGCTGTCATTTTGGATACTATCCGGGGAAGAGATCCAGATGATCCGTCTTCAAGGGATATGCCTTTCAGTGATCCTTTTGCTGTTGATCTCACGAAGCTCACTGTTGGATATCTGAATGACTCTGAGAAAGAGGTGTAGTTTGTTATTCAATAAAGCACAAAGAGAGATGCATTAATTAGTGAATTATGGTGGTGTCCATGGTTTAGGGATGTAGGATTTTTTTTTAAAGCCCTTTTGCTTAAATTCTGATCTTTGCCTAATTACAGGTTGTTGATGTACTTGCGTCAAAGGGCGTTTACATGGTTCCGTTTGAACTCAAATACACGGTTGATTCTGCTCAAGGAATCTTAAACTTCACGATGGATGTTGATATGTTAGCTCATTTTGATGAGTGGCAGCGCTCTGGACTGGATGATGAATATGAAGCTCAAGATCAATGGCCATATGAGGTGCGCCGTGCACGTGTCATTACAGCAGTAGATTATATGCAGGTTAGCCATCTATTCTGTATATATACGTTATCATGATGTCCCATAAAGAAAACTATGATTGTTATGTTTGGTGCTTTTTGCCCTTGGCCACTATCTAGGAAACTTTTGAGGTGTTGTAAACACAAGTCCTTATATGTGATAGTGTCATAGTGTTAGTGTTCGGAACTTGTTTCACTTGTATGGTTTGTGCATGCATAAAAGATGGGTTGTTATTTGGTTTATGTTATTGGATGCTTTGTTTGTTACAATCAAACCCATCCTTTGATTCTGTCAGAAGATGAGAACTTGGCCGTTTGTTTGAAAACCAACTCAAGTTCGAATAGCTTCTTCCACTACCAAGGTTTAACCTACTGATTGGCTGAGATTTACATTGCTTGGAATTAACAGCAAAGATAAAAATTGATCTGAATTCAACTTGAATCCATTATTCCATTGTGCCACATAAGGTTGAAAGAAACTCGAACTATAGTGAGTTACTTATACATGAGGGAAGAAAAGTAGCTTAAGCTCTGTGCTGTTCAGTGTTCACTTAGTTTTAATTATTTTGTGAGACAAAAGTCAAGATAAGTCGAATACCTTCAGACAATTCAAGTCTGTCGAAATAAGCTGAATACTTCGTAGAGCACATCCTTAATTTGATTTACCCTGAAATGCAAGGGAAAGAGATATGTAGAAAAGGAAAGATTATTAAGCTCCTGCTATCCAAATCTTATATGCAGGCACAAAGAGCAAGAGGAAGACTAATTCAAGAAGTGCGCGAAAGTTTTACAGTCGATGCATTTATTGGTAATGCAACTGACTGGGAGAAAGTTTGTGTGGGGAACCTTGTTGGCATGCCTGTAATGATTATACCAGTTGGCTTTGCTCCAGTAGCTGACCCCCCTTCAAATGACAATCGTAGGAGAAGCACCATCACAACTGGCATCTATGCTCCTCCCCAACACGATCACATAGTAAGACTTGCACTTCAATGCTTTAAATCGCAAATGTTCATGTGATCTTTGTTCATTCAACTTTGATTTTACTGTTTTTAGTCCTTCGTTGATTTGTCGTGCATTGTAACTCAGTTTCATTTCGTGCAGGCTCTAGCGCTGGCCATGGCTTTTCAGTCAGTTACTAATCATCACAAACAACGCCCACCAATTGATGATCAAATTGATGATCTTGGTCCTAATGATTTGGTTTCAAATACACTGAATGCTACCTATCCTCCAAGACAGTTGCGAGCATAATATGTACCACAATGAGCTACAAATCAAATTCAATACTCGACAAGTGTGCAACTCTAATCAGAAACACGTTCGGTTGTGGTAACTTCCTACTTCAAGGGGTCGTTATTTGTTGATGAATAAAAACTCGAATTGGCCTCTTTAAACTTCAAGGCAGATGGATAATTCGATAACTTGCATAATTTGTTAGGTGCATGCTGCAATGATGTGATTATGTTATGGTACCATACTATTTTCAAATTGCTTCCATGTGTGTCACTATACAAGACCAATGATTCCATCAAACCCCATAAATTAATCTGTAAAAATACATATTTCTTAAAAGAAAAAAAAAAACTAAAATCCAATAAAAGCCAAAATACAAAGACTGCAAAATTCGATATTCATCAAAAAAAACTACTACCAGGGAGACCGGGCAATCCTGTTAAATCCTCATTTACATTCCTAAGACCTGAATTATGCTTCATAGCTCAAAAAATCTCTTTCACCTAGCATTGGTTGTCCCCCAACTCTCCCTTTCCGTATAATCTAGTGTCGAAAAGATCACACTGTTAAAAACAAATAACACATTTTTTATAACTAATTTCCTAGTTTTCACGCCTGGTTCTTCGGCGAGGAGCAGCAGTTTCTTCCTTCTCCTCAGTGCTTTCCTTGGCGCCAGAAGATTCTGGAGCAGCGGTTTCACTTGCAGGAGTGGTGGCCGCAGGCGTCTGCATAAGATAACCCCAAAAAGATTGAGGAACATGAACAAATGAGATACAAGCAAATGAACTGGAAACTAATTGTCGAATAGTGGAACACTCACCGGTTTCTTCCCACCAAAAAGAAGCTTCAAGAAAGCAGTAACAAGGATCACTGCAATGGAGATTAGAACACCAAGAGTGATGTTTGGCTGTGTCTCTGCCTTTCCAATCAATTCCTGCAACAAAGAAACAAATTGCTAAGGTTCACTTATAGACAATGGATGAATCATTTCGAGATAGACGGCTATTTTGTCAACAAAAACAAAAAAACTATCAATTTCAACATTCACTTACATGAATCTTAGACTGGTAGGGCTGCAAAAATGGTACGTCAGCAACCTTGTACATGAGATCAAAAGCCTTCTTCTGCAAGAGAAATAAAGACAATAGATATTAAGATAAAGATGCTCAAACAAAAAGCCCTTTTGATCGACAACAAAGATGTGAATATTTACCTGAATGCCTGAAATGCCACTGTCTGTGTTGGCAGCTGCTTCCTCAACCTTCTGTTTCTCTTTCTCTGCATCAAACTTTGGCTTCCACTGGGTCTTCCTGTATGTTTCAGCTGTCTTTTCATCATCGGCAATCAAAATGTTGTCGAACAATATACCATCTTGCATGGTCCATATCTCAATACCAACGGCAGCAATTGGCTCAAAATCAGGAGTTGTAAGCTCAAAGTAGTTAGGGTTGGGAATTTCTTGTGGCTTCCAAATACCCTTGTAGTTTGGATTGTCAATTAGTGGGGCGTGCCATTTACCCTTGTAAGCTGGGTTCCTCTTCATTGGTCTCTTCCATTCACCACAACCAGGTGCTTCATCACACTTGGGGTTCTCAATTTTAGGTGCCTCCCATTCACCATCCTCTTCATCATCCCAGTCTTCAGGTTTTGTTGCCTCGGGATCATCAATTTCTTCTGGCTCATCATCCAACCATCCTTCAGGTTTCTCAGCCTCCTCATCTTCGATTTCCATTGGTGCATTCTCATCCCAGTCATCAGGCTTTACTGCACTTGGGTCGGGAATCTTCTCTCTCTCATCCCAGTCCTCAGGTTTCTTATCCTCGGGGTCAGGAATAGTCTTCGGTGGGATAATAGCTGGTTCAAAATCATCACCTAGAAGAAGGTTTGCCTTCTTCTTCTCCTCTCCATCAACCAGAATACTCACGTCATTGTCAGGGGTCAAGATGGCTGTATACACATGAGTCAACTTGTCAGAAGGAACAGATGGTGTATACTTGAGGTGATGTTCAACATATTCTCCACTCTTTGGGTTCTTGTGCTTCACAATAAAGTGAACCTTGTTCGTTGACCCACATTTGTCAGGTCCAAACATGATAGAATATGGAGATTCATTATCAAACTCCTTTGATACCCAACCAGCATCCTGAGGACGGAGAAACTTCAAGTAGGCACCACCACATTCAAGACCATTTTGGAGGCGAGTTTCGAATTGGAGAACAATATTTTTCCCCTTTAACTCCACAGGTTTCTCAAGTTCTTTCACAATGGCGTACTTTCTCGCCTTCTCACTAACTAGAAGACCAAAGTCATCATGTCCTTCACTTTTAGAATGCTTCCAAATACCTATACAAAAGCAAGATGATACAAGACAGTCTTAGGTGTTGCACCAGACATAAAAATGTTCAAAGCAAAAGAATAGATGACAAAGTCGTAACTAAAACTTAACAAATAAACAATGACTAATACCCCACGTGTTCTCACAGATCCCACCCAGTATAAATTGCTGACAGAAACAGGGGATACACACGGATACACCTACTCCCTCATACCCAGATGTTTTCTTTACAAAAAAGAAGACTCACAGGTAAACATAAAGCAAGTAATTATATAACTATCATAAGCCAAATCATCATAACCATGTTTCTTTTTCTGAACTATACGAATACCAACAATATTATTCAGGCTATATAAGTTTGAATTTACCATAAGAATTGACCGCCATACCACCTTAGTATTTAACACAAAGCAGCAAACTCTATCAACAACACAAACCAGAACTGTAAATCAGACGATTAACTTAAAGTCAATCATAAAGAAAAAGATAGCTTCCTTAATTAGTAATAGTGGATAATATCACATTTTTCCACCTGAATTTTCTCCTAACTCGTCATCAAACGGCAGCAAAATGACATACTCAACAATTAGGAAACATTAAAGCTATTAATTATTCGTTTCGCTTCTAATATCCAAGGTTGACTATTCCGAATTTTCCCATATATGAGTCTTTAAAGGAGATCCAGGTTACTATACCGAACATCGGATCAAACAAAATGTGACAGCTTAGTTTCGAAATGTACATCACATACATATGTTTCATTGCATATCAAATTAAACTAAACTCTCTTCTTCTTCTCAGTCTAAGATTACTATATCATCTGTACATTAGAATGACTTGAAAGAGAATCAATCCTTCTTACATCATCGGCATTAACGGTCCAATTAGCTTTAATTACTTCAATTAATTAAGAATAAAGTAAAACCATTTTTATAATCAAATTATACACTCCTAATCAACAACATAACATTCACGTGTTAATTACATTCATCACTATAAAGAATGCATAATTCTTAGATATAAAACAACAAAATCAAAATCATACTTCCATTAAATAGATCTGAAATCGCAAACGCATAAAAATTACAATGTGATTCAATTCAAAGCTATATTTACTCAACATATCAACATCACAAAATTACGATGATTAGATCTAACAACAAAAAACCAAATTAAAAAAACGGAAAAAAAAATGTTAATTAAAATGAGATTTACCGTTATACTCTTCTTTCTGAGATACGATCCATCTTCCTTCAAAAGTCTCATCAAATGACTCATAAAAGATCTGAAACACATCAAATTCAAACAAATTAATCAATTTAATTCAAACAAATTAATCGATTAAATTCAACAAAATTCAAACAAATTAATAGATTACATTCAACAAAATTCAAACAAATTAATCAATTAAATTCAACAAAAAACGTAAAAATTCAACAACTCACAGGTTCAGAAGCGCAAAGCTGAATAGCGAAGCAAGCAACAAGCAAAACTGCAGCTAAAAGGTGCTTACACCTCGCCATTAATGGAGATTCAAAAACCTAAATCAAATAATTCTTCAATTAATTTGATTAATATGAGCTGAAAATTTGAAGTTTTTTTCGAAGAACCCTAATTTTTTGAAGTGATGAATGAAAAGAAGAAGAAAAAAAAAAGAGTGAGGGAAAATGAATTCCTCTTTTGTTTGATCTAGAATTTGCGAATGAAGTGTATTTAATAATAAAGAGGAAAAAAAAATTAAAAAAAAAGTAACGAAAAGTCTTTATGCAAAACTAACCAATGATATCATTCGCCACGTTAATTCGACCAATGGTTTTTTGCCACGTCATCTTTGCCTACGCTACATTTTTTTCAACCCGTTTTTTTAACCCGAGATTTGGATTTAATTTGTTTTTGTTTTGTCTTTTTTTTTTTTGAGGCTAGAAATGATGGTGGTTTGGATTAATTAAGAAACACTATATTTGGATTAAGACTTTTACTTCTTATTTTTATTTTACTAAATTAGTAAAAAAAAAATTAGGGGACTAAATTAGCAACTTTGTAACAAAAATGAGAATGTTTTTAGAAAGCTATTGATGACATTTGTGTGTTAATAACTGGATTACATTTGTGTGCTTAATGAGTCGGAGTACTTTACGAACAAAAAAGTTAGAATAGTTTCTTTTTTATGGCCCCAGGCTAATATGTTTATGTGTTACGTGGCATAATTTTAATAATAGGTCAATTTTATATATTTAATTATGTTGATAATCGTTATTTTAATTATGGATTATGATATCTTTGATTTACTTTATTTATGAGAGCGCACAATTAAAACTTATAAAAAGTAATTATGGTGATTATATTATTAAAAGAACAATGAAAATTTTGTACTTTTTTCGACAACAAACCAATAAGGAAATATGAGTACTTGATATACGATGAAAATAGCTAGATTCGGATAAATCTTAGGGTTATACTATTTTTGTATAACTCTTATCGGATTCTTGTAATTTGTTTTTGAGGATATCAAGAGAGGGGATGGGAGGAATGATTTACTGGTTTTAACAAACGTCATATCTTCCTAATAACTCATTTATTTTAGAAAATACTACTCGTATGAGGTGTTTGATTTTTGGGATATGGATAAAAATAAGGAATTGGCAGTGGGATAGGGATTAAATAAGTATTATCCCACGTTTGGTATAGATAGCAAATAAGAATGGGATAAGTGAAAAAAAAAATACTAGATTCACATTTTCATTTCATCCAACCTTTTTCATTTATGAAGGGTAAAATAGTATTTAATACAATTTTCATATTTCATCCCTTATACGATTATGGTTATACTACCCCACTGTAATTAACTAGTTATAATATTTGTGGAATAAGACCATATTTTAGCTATATCTCTATCCCCCTCCTAATCCCTATCTCGTCAAACAAACACTACACTTCTCCTATCCTTCTTAATTTATCTCCATGTCACTTGTTTTCTACCTTTCCTTAGTCGCTAACTCCCTTTACTTAGCCGAAACCCAAAATCCCTCAACACATTTCAACTTGTTAAATTTTTATATATGCTCACATGTTCATCCAACACATGCAAAAACATTCATTTAATCATTGTTTATCATCAGATCACTTCCTAATTACTTGTTAGGGGACATGAGTAAATGAAGGGGCAAGTTATGTGTTTATTATGTTGTGGTTCAAAGTTGTTGTTTGACTTGTTTTCTTTCTACAAGTAATTCTAACTGAAGGAACAATAAAAATTTCTGCAAGAATAGTGTTAATTTGATGATTCTTGACATTTGAAACATCTTTGCGGAATTTGTTAGGAAGTTATGGAATAAGAAATATATATAGCTATATGTACAAATACATTAGTAACACTAAACATCCTTTATATTTGGTACATATTACTACATTCTACAGAAGAAATATTATGCTACCTCTGTAAATGATTAGCTGCAACAAATTTTTTTTTCTTTCAAATTCACATATATTACCCCTTCGTTGCAACTAATGGTTTACGGGGTAGTATACTTACGTGTAATACTCCCTAATCATTGTAGAACCTCAAATGCATTGTACAACTCCATCCGAAAGATTTGACATCATGTATGATTTTGCTGATCATACATGTAATACAACTATGTGATCAACTCATCATCCCTTGCTTGTAATACTCGAGAGGAAGTCCATCAATGATAGGAATAGGAACTAGGCAATTCAACACTATCAACTCCGACCGTTTTTAGTGACTCCACCCTTGGCTCCCTATAACACAACAACGAACCAATGTTAGCTTTGGTAATTACTCAATATTAAGCTAAGAAACTAATTTTATCGACCAATAAAAATGAGTGACATACCAGTAATACTCACAATACATATAAAGTGAGACTTCTGGGATATGGTTTATGATTCAACTATATCTATTTCGCCGTATAGTTTATATTACATAGACAACTACTCGGTATTAACATTGAATTAACAATATAACAAAAGAGCCAAAGAGAAAAATATATGAATGTACGTACCTTATGAGGGTCTTGCCCTTAACAGGGTTATCAACCGCGGTCTTAGTTTCCTGAATGTGACCAACCTTCCGAAATAAGGATTTATTGACAAACTCCTCGGATTCATGGGCCACATATTCTGGTTCCACCACCTCCGGCAAAGTCTCTCTCCTACTCTTTTTGACACGGACATCTGGACCGTGTAGTAGCTCTTGCTTCGCGGTGTAAAGTCCTAGTGACACGGACAACCCTATCATTCCAAGGGCTACGTAAACCGGAACATAGTCACTAAATGGTTTTCCCTTTGGTAATAGTTCTTCCTTTATGCTCTTTCTTCTATGAATCCCGATCTTTGTTTGAGTTTCTTCCCCTCCTATTGTAGGTGAATAAGCCTTCATTTTTGGTGGTGATGTCGCTATGCTACGACTCCTTGCTAATAATGGTATCATTTCCTTGAGAGTTTTGGCCTACAAAAAAACTTGAATTGTAGTTTTAGTTTGTTTCTTGTTTTTGAATTGAAACATCTCACTTTTGCCAATTAAAAAAGGAATTCCATTAAACAACATTGAAACATCTAATTAAATTATGTATTTTTGATCCAAAAATTACAATTGATTTAATTATAAATGAATGGATTACAAGAAATTAAATAAGATCAACACATACAATGAGAAAATGTTGTTGATCAAATTTACCATAGCATAGAGAAATTTACACACTATATAAATATATAAGAGACTATAATACTTCGTACTTTCTATGACCAACCAAAGAAAAATAAAATTGAGAAAATAAAACTAATACATGAAAAGTTGAAAACCCACAAAGAATTTATATAACACATTACGTAGACAATCCCTATATTTTTTTGTCACGTTTTCAACCAAACAAGTATTCAACTCATGAAGGTTATCGAGAAATAAAGATAGATGCATGGTAGAACGACTTACCGTTACATTCCTTAAAGGCAAGGCCATGGTAGCAACCTCAATTCCCACAAGAGATTGATTGTTAACGGGACAATTTGGAGCTAGTGATGATGATAATCAACGTTGTTACAGTCTTACAGAAACATAATATGTTGAGCTAAGCTAAGAACCATATGTGAGGGATTTGTGACATTTATAAAAGGTATAATATAAGAATAGCATAAAAGAGATGCCATTTCTAGAGTCTTACACCACGTAGTAGAAGTCTCTTGAACTCACAAGGACACTCGATTATGTTTGGGTTGTTGATAATTATGAGCCCCCATGTCATTTCATCATAAATAATTACCTTAATTTAACTTAGTGTAACAAGGACATTTTTCAAAAACTTGATTAGGATGTTCATCCATTAGGCATCTCACATGGGCCTCATGTCCAACAAGTCAGCCCATTACATGAATCTCAAAGTAGTGAACTTACTTATTGGGGCATATACCCAAATTGATGGACCCAACATGCTCATTATACAATTTCATAAAAACTCACAAAACTAAACTGACTTGAGCAACGGAGACTCTCCGAGGGTTTTCTCGGAACAACCCTAGGCCGGTTCAAGTGTGTTTCGTCTGTCTCACACATAATTTGTCGTACTAGCTTGTCTCTTTGACAGGTTAAAATTTACTTCATAGTTCATACATATCTTAAATGTACTAATATTCTCATTAGCTGATTTCCCCCTTGAAGTTGGATACACCGTCCAGTGCAGCAATGATTTATAAAATCTCTGCTCTACTTATTCGCCCTTGATAAACTTAATACCATGAGCAGAAGTATGTAACCAAACCTTACCTATAATCAATTTGTCAAAGCAGAACAGTTCTGTGCTATAGTTTTTCCTGCTAAACATCAACGATGACCAAAGTTGGATATGTAAATAGTGCCAAAAATCTTAACACTGCAACGGAGTATTTTAAAAAACCGAAGGAATAAAGTGTAACTGTCTAAGTTATCTCCCCAAAAAACTTTGGGATGTTACAAGCTTACAACTCTTATAGAGTTGACAAGTTAAACAGAAGATTAAAAATCTAAAGAACAGATCACACATGCCATTCAGTTATTAAATACCACTACCTTGCAGCTCCGCGACTGGCACATGTACCTTGCATAATCAACTTACTATGTTACAGACTTACGGTACCTACATCAATCTTTTATTAAACTCAGTCTAGCGACTGGATTCACTACCCTCAGCAGGGTTAACTCCTACTGTTTTCAATGACTCCACCCGCCCCTCCCTGCAAAGTTTTTAAGCGAATGACCTGAATCAGCATAAGCAACTGAAATATATATATATATGCATCTAATTTATAGCTTCAGTGAACCAACTATTACATCAATCTGCAAGAAATAACCATACACTTGTGCGTCGATTGATGTTAGGTTCTACTAAGTTAAACGTAACACATCAATCGATTCTCAACTAAAGAGGTTGGAATGCAACAATCATACCTGCTTGTGAGATGTGTGGTAGTGCAGTGGTACAACAATGTATGCAGCATTGTCACAATCATAATTAAGACCAAGCAACATAGTTTCATGCAATCATACATCATACATTTTGTAACACTACATAAGAGTATGATCTCACAATTACTAATGATAGCGCAATTAAAATAATGAAAATTATATCTTTGATCAAGACACTCATTATTGAAGTATCACGTCATTATGCAATGCAACTTCATTGAACATATATTTTGTAGAGCCTTCCAAACAACAAAGCCTCATGTGAATTAATCATAAACAAGCATGAAAGAATATGTTCAAATTAATCGACACATTAAGAGAAGAAATGAGACAAACCGAGTAGAGGGATCGCCGTGGACACTATTATCTATAGGATTCTCGTTGTCTTGAACATGTGCAACCTTCCGAAAGAAGGAATTCTTGATGAAATTTTGGGACTCTTGAGCGACACGTTCTGGTTCGTCCACCTCTGCTACTGTTTCCCTGCGGCTCTTCTTGACTCGAACATCAGGGGCGTGCATGACCTGCTGTTTGGCGGTGTGTAGTCCCAACGCAACGGACAATCCTATCATCCCCAATGCAACGTAAAGTGGCACATAATTGCTGGTTTTTGCTTTCCCCTTGTTGGGCTCTGCCCCTTCAGTTGCTGCGGTATATGCCTTCATCTTTGGCACTGTCCTAGACATTGTCTTTATGCCTCGTCCTCGGTCTAACAATGGCATTACACTCTTCAAACTCTTAGCCTACAAATAAGAAATATTATGATAAAATCATCAATTAATTGAAATACGAAGTATCGTGAAAAAAAATATATATAGACCCAATTCGATCACCCTTTAATCATTCACTATGTACAACCTATTCATTATTGTGCGAATGAGCTAAAGAGGCAATACATATATTACAAATGTTGAAATGGGGAATTGAGATTCAATCCATGACCAATCTTACGTAGGTCCTTTAACATTAACCACCTCACGAAGGGATCTTGCTCAAGGTCAAACATGGTCAAACCAATAAAAATACGCCACCTATTAATTTAAAATATTTAGTTCTCTTTTTTTTTTTTTTAATACAATATGTAGGTATTTTATATAAGTAAAATTAAATATACTTTAGCAATACAATTTAAATATAATAGTAAAATTATACATTGTCCACCATAGAATTTTCACCTCACGAAGATATCATTGACACAACGTATTTAAATTGTTTTTCTATTCACTTGTTATATATGATGAGGAAAATAACAACTATATTCGTCCATCGTCCAAACTATGTGTCTCTAATATAAAAACAGACCCAAAATTCTGTCTTAGTGGAATTATACTCATCAATTTAAAAGACAACGGACGGGTGACTAATGTAAGCTTAATGACATTACCATATGTTGAGTTAAATCACTCCATTGTTCTAGATTACTCTATCAGTCTATCGATTAGTATTACCTCGACCATCAGTTTAAACTTTGGATTGAGTTAATCTTAAAATATAGTATCAGCATCAGCGTAATACAAAGCCCACGTGTTCGAATCCCATTCACTCCTTGTCTATGTGGAATTATTAGACACTAGATATAATAGTCTCATGTTGCATCCACATTTCTAGTCCAACAGGCTTTTATATGAGAAGCGTGATAGAGCAAGCATTATAATTAATTAGAGCTTGCATTATAATAACCTAGATAGAGCAAGCATTATAAGATGAAGCTAATACACTTCCTAACCTTGTCAAACAGTTCGTTGTAATAATAACCTATTATATTTTGGTCTAGCTACTGACTAGCTAATACAACTAATTCGTGACTGAAGTGGTATAATACTTGATTTAATTTGATCGGATCAATTTTTACTACTCGTAACAAAATATTTGCTTATTTAAGACGTACTGAACATAACCTATAAGTGCAATAACAAAATTAAAATAGATGCCAAAGTAAAATGAATATGAACACATACCATTCCTTCCCTTATTAAAGCCATAGTTGAAGCTTCTTGAGTAACAACAAAAACAACCTCTTGATTTTATGAGTTTGCAAAAAATTAAAGATAATTATGATTCTAACTTCTAAGTTCCAACTTCAATAACTTCTCATTTAGTAATATTAATAAAAATGTTTTATTTTTGTGTCAATATATCGTTGATTATTATAATATTGCACGATTATAGATAAAGTTAAGTAACGACTAAATCAAGGAGGCTTATGAATAACATCCACGAGGCAATCACTATTATACGTGTTTCATGTACGGGGTGTACACCTATCAATGTTCAATATTATGGGCTCATATACTCGACATGTGCGTGCAAATCTGTGTATCAATACTACGAGCTGATAAACTACTACTACAAACAAAACAATTCTAGTCCATTTTGAATATTATTCGTAAGATATAAAATATTTAAAAGCTGAAAAAAATAAAAAATGAAGGTTGAACTTTTTTTCATATTAGACAAAAGTATTAATTATGTTAAGGTTTTTTTTTTTCTTTTTTGTTTTTTTGGAGTGTGTTTGGAGAGACAGTAAGATGAGTGATTAAGGTTGATTTAAAGATCAATATGATGATGATAACTTTAACTAGCTGTTCTATTCATCGCTTTCAAAATTCTTATGCTGTGTGACTTATCGTATCACTCATTATTGATTTTTTATTTTAGTTCTTCACACACACATTTGATAAACAAGTTCGAATCTCATTTATCTCCCAACCATCAAACCTTTTGATGAGTTGATTCTCTAATACACACCAAGCTTTGCATGAAATATTGTCAATTATCATTTAGGATCTAAGCATTTGAATAACGGTTACATATGAGTAATTCAAATCAACTATTTATTATTTACTTATTATTCAAGAATAAATTCGAATCAACTATTGAATGTTGTTGAATTTGTCATAAAAAGAACAAACGAAGACTAAGATATAAGCATAAATAGTTACAGAATCACATGAAGTTGCATATCTAAATATTGCATATCTAAACGCATATTAAAATTGATCTAAAAATCACTTATAGTACTCGGTATTAATTTATTAATGCTATTTAACACAAGCAAAGCATTAGGATAGCATCTGACGTAAGTGATTACTTATCTTGCCACATTAGTTCCTCATTATTCTACACTAATTAAGAAAACAAAAATTAATTAGCCAAAAGCAAGGATTCTCCCATCTTATAGCGGGGAGCAGAGGTAAATGGACGGTTCAAAGCCTAGGAAAGTTGAAGTACTAAAAAATATAAATCTGATCAAAATTCAAATAAAGAAAAGAAAAGCATAAAAATGTCTATTTAATTCAAAATATAATATTCTTTCAAAGTCATTTAATTTGTTGTACTACACGCAAGAATCCACCACGTATGAGTAGCTAATTCTTTTTTTGGGCATAATTGACCTCTTTTAGTGGGCAAAGTTGGAACCCACATGCTATTGTAGTTATAAATCGGTAAGGTTATGGTAAGCCAATCTTAGTGCTTTTAATGGTGTATTATCATAAATTGTCGGAAATATAATTGCTACATTTATCCATTAGACATTAGATCCGTAAATAAGTTTTGCAATTTTTCCAACAAAAGTGCTGATTTCATGCTACTAACGATAGCGTGATAGCGTCTAAATAGCCAATTAGGCAGTATGAGTACTAATTCTAAATTAGTAAATTACCTTTGCTCTCAGAGCCGGAGCTAGAGGAGGGCGGGGAGGGGCTGCCGCCCCTACAAGACTCGAAAATCTTTAATATTTACTATTAAAAGTATAGTGATATAAAATAGAAAGATAGCTAAGTTGATAGGGGTATTTTTAAAAATAAATAAATAAATAAAGTTCGAGTCTATTCACTTCTGGCTCCACCATTGTTTGCTCTCAGTGAAAAATGTGCTTTTGGGTGTACCTAAGAGACGATAATATTAATAGGGATATGAAACATAATCAATGAGCATTATTAGATCAAATCGTACGAAAACATTAGAGAATATAATACCTAGGGGACCATTTTAGCACTTTCATATAAATAATGATTAGATTAATGGTAAATTAGACCTATAAATAAACTAGTAGTGCCAAGTGCCAAGTAATGTAGTAAAGCAAAATCCACCAAAAGTTTCTAATCTTTCATCATTCAAAATGCTGGCTGAAGGAGAAGAAGAGCAAAATGAAGATGATCATATTACTCATGTATGTCATTGAGTTTCAAAAGATTGAATCTTGACCCAAAAACCAACAAGGTTTACAAGGCAAGTCAACTAGGCAAAGGGAAGGCAACGCCTTTCTTCCAGTTTCTGTATCTCACTCCCATTGTTTCTCACTGTTTTCGCCTCGTCGAAAATTTCTCATTCTCCCCTGTCTTTGAACATGTATGTATGTACTGAGCTTTACGTTGTGTGTTCTTCCTTGTTAGTTTTGTATGCATGCATATTATCAATGGCAGACCTATGTATTAGTATGAGTGTCAATCAACACCTCAAGTAATGATAAAATTGCTTTAATGAAGCGTTTTTTTAACTACTTGTTAATAAATTGTACTCTTTGAGAATTTTGCTGATGTTAATCTGCTGAGAGTGTGTTTCTTCATGCTATGAGAATACAATAAAGTAGTTTATATTTTCAAAGATTATATATGGAAAATCAACATGTTAGATTATCAGTAATTAGTTTTTCTCTTATACAACTGATCAACCAACCGGTCTTGCGTTAGACCGGCTTTGAGATCGAGTTCACTCAATTAGTGGATGAAGCAACCTCCATTCAAAACAAGTTGGTTGCGCTTGGCCAAATATCTGACATTTATTGATATATCCTTCATTACAAATTCGCCAATTGTACATTGTTCTCTTTCTGATTTGTATTAACCACATAGAGTATGTATTAATGAGGTAATGAACCAGCAGAACAACAATACGAGTTCATTACCGTTCACCACCAATAATAAACTAGATTCATTACAGAATATACATCATGCATGAACTTCAAGAGTTAATATCATATTGTATTCACTTCGCGTCTCCAGATTGTCTTAGAACAACCTGCCCATCAGGTTCAATCAACTGTAAGCAGAATAACAAAAAACCAACGGTCACTTGAAAGAACACAAAAGTGCATGCATGTTCAATCAAATTTGAGCAGAACCGAGAGTAAAAACTAATATATCACTTCAAAAGAACTTGTAGTATGAGTACAAACTCAAATTAGCAATTATAAGCAGACAAGCAGTCACCAATATCTCGATATTTTACTGTTGCTACGACTCCTACGTAATATCCATGTTGATCTTAATAAAACTTTTTGCTTGTAGTATCATCTTTCAAGGTAATAAATTACCAGTGTAATCCGTATTAAGTTATCAACAGCTACTCTAATCAGAGGAACGCTTTTGTAGGAGAGCAATGCAATCAATGTAATGACTAATTTTGTATCTCCATAATTTTTCAGCTACAATCCCATTTCCAAGTCGACAAGTCCTAACTCCTAACACATATGTCGGTATATAGACAGAGATATCCAAAGAATGAAGTAGCACAGTCTAATTGAGCTAACACAACTCCGAATAGGGCTGCAAACAAATCCAAGTCAAACTATCTAATGATCAGTAGGGCATCTCCATAGTTTAAAAAACACCCATTTTAACCTTTGATGCATATTTGTAAACGGAGGATCTGGAAAACACGGTTCAATTCCTATTCCCGCCTTTAACTACCAAATATGTCAGTATATAAACAAAGAGATGTGCATACATTACTTAGTGAAAAGAAGAGCAGTGAATTCTTACAGATCAGATAATTGAAAATGGTCTTGTCTCTGGTAGTTCTTCAGCAACCAACATGTAGAAAAGGCCCATAACTCCAGTGTGTTTCCGAGAACTGCTGTAATTGGACTCTAGAACCAGGGTTTCTCCATCATTTATCTTTATAGAGCCAGGGTCAGGATAGCAGGTGGACATTCCTACAATATATCCAGCCTCATTTCCTGCTTCATTTCCTTTTCCATATGTTGGAATTGACGAACATATAACCCGCCCATCCTGAATTATGGTATTAACAAATCAAATCAGAAAATTTAAAATCAGATAACTCTAGATCACGGCATTAAAGGAAGGTTTATCAACTCTATCTCTCATTTTCACATTTTAATAAGACTTACCGACTCGTCATATGTTTTAGTTCTTCATTCAATTTTCGACATTACAGTACTATACACCAGAGTGCACCTCACTGATGAACAAGGAGAATCATTGAAGTACTGTTTCAGACACTAATTGCAAAAAGAGGCAGTTCCGTAGTATTATTGGGAAAGTATCTGGAACAATTTTTGCACATAAACTGAGGATTGTGAAATAGTTTGTGCTAGATGACGTACCCCGGGAGTTAATGTGGATCGGCTATTGGTATTCTACGAAATGAATACAAAGTAGCAAATTTTTATTGTCTCATGGTGCAGCAAATGTAGTAAGTGTGTATTTCAGGTCTTGCTAGGATTCAAGAGCTGAACTGGTGACTTTAGGTGCACCGTGCACCGTGCACCTGATAGTATAACAATATTTGTACCAGAACTAGATTCTAGTCTTTAACTCAACTTCAAAGTATATGAAATATGCAGCATCTCTAGAAAGGACTTTAAGACACACTTAACTCTCATAGTCTTACATAAAAACTAAAAATAAAACAGGCAACAGGGTGAATTAAAAAGTATAATTTCAATATGCAAAATTACCTTTCTATAAAGCGCAGAGCCAATTCCTCCTGAATGCTGGTGAGCAACGCTATAAACTACATAACCACCTCTTGGCATATTAAAGCTTGCTTTCATGGTGTCGATGCATCCATTAGTAGTAATAGCAGATGAATCACATGGATTGACTTCATACTCTATCTACAAGAACATGGAAAAGGAATAGATGTAAAAGACATCAAACAATTCAATTTATATTGTTCTACGGTCCATTCTGTAAAACTTGCTCAGGCAAGTTTGTATATGTTCAACTACCAACTATTACGTACATAACTTCAGATAATTCAGGTAGGTAGAATTCAATTGAATAAAACACACCAATAACTGTTAGGATATAATTCAGCATCACAATAAACTTCATAAAAATGGAAAATTTACCTTGCAGTGATGCTTTCCATTAGTTGGCTTCCAAGTATCAGTTACATCAAAGATATAAATTTTAACAGGTAGAAGTGAATCATCCCAATCGAACCACTCGATATTGTACTTCAAGTACAACTTCCTTGGTGCATATTCAAAACCTTCCTTCACCTTACACCGTGTCTCATCATAGCAGCACAACAATCCCCCTTCGTAATCTGGGCGTAAGGGTCTGCCAAATTCATCTATGGTAACATTGTAAAGACTGCACTTGCACTCAGTACATCCCAACCTATCCACAGCACCTCGAGTATCAATAGCATGAACATTCATCAGCCATCTTTCCTCATACCCTGGTGGCAGTTCAGCTGGATTACCAACCTCTATTGCATAAGGATCTGGCACGTATGTAGCTGTTTTGCGGGTTTCAGATCCCAATCCAAAATACTGCCCTAGATTGTCACATACTCCGGTGTTTCTGACCCACATGAAATCTGACCGTTGAAGAAGTTTTGTTTTGCTGTTAAGCGGTGCATCCACGGAATCAGTACGCAGATAGTATCTCCCAACCACCCAGTGGTGGAGATACGTGTCTTGAAGCGAGACAGGAACTCCCGCCTCGTCAACTACTTCAGCATTGAAACTCTTAATACCAATGTGGCCTCTAGGAAAGTCAATGTTTTGGTAGAATTTGTTGATCACTGATCCAGGATTCAGAACAAACTCGGGTGACCAAAATACAGCTGATTTAATCCTGCTGTCATCTTGTATCTGAGCTTTTATAAGTTCACTAGACACAGCAAAGAGTAAAGCTAAGCTGTAGAACCATGCCAGCCGAAATGTTAACATCTTCACTGCAGTGTTGCAAATTTAACAAGTCAAATAATCTTTAAAATAAAAAGCAGCTAATTTTCTACATATTCGTCGAAAAAAGCTTCGAATGGACAAAGTATGGCCAATAAGTACATAACAAATTAACAGGAGTTAGCTAGATACAAACAAAATGCCGCTTCTTTGCCAAAATTTCGAACAAGTTACGAGTCTAAGTGTACACAGTTGCACGCATTTTCTCAAGTTGACAAACAAACAAACCGTAAGCCTTTAAAACCCCACTTACAAAGCCTATAGCATTTCAAAAACGGGGCAAAAAAATAAACCGTAAGTGAACCAGTTTGTTAGGCAATTAAAACAACATCTAACATATCACTTGCGTGACTTAATTGTACCGGTTCAACGAAAGAATTTCAATCAAAATGACTTGCCTACAATCTCCAAGATGAAAAGTTCAATTCCAATTTATTTTCTTCAATTGTGGTAACATTTCTAGTAATACATAAATGTTATCCACTTGTATTGAGTATTTGGTTAAGCATTCAAGCCTAATTTGGTAACGGGCACCAAAAGTTTCAGGTAAAAATGTGACCAAGAGACAAAATAACCTTTTTCCTTTTAAAACACAAAAGTGCTTCTAAAATCTAATTTCCGGAAGGATAGTCTCTTGGGTAACCCTCAATCTTTAACTAACCTCTCTCGTAACACTTCTTGGATTTTGTTACTCTGAAAGCCTGAACTTTTTAACTTTTCCCTTCGACAACATTTTTCGCTAAGAGACATTTCCCACAAACAAAGCAATGTGCTTTTGATCATTTTTCAACAACTTTAATTTCAAACTGAGCCTACACTAAATCACACCTCTATCATCTCTTATTCTCTTTATTCAGATTCGTCCCGATCTCCTGTCAGTCCCTAACGGTTTGGAATGAGGTCGGGACATAATTTTGTACAGAGTACGATTTTGTTACTGTTATAAGTTACCTAAAATGGTTTCATTTCTTTACACTTCACTTGATATTGTTTCCATTCAAATTTGCATCAACAGTAAACTATTCCAAAAAAGTAAATTTTTTTTCCTCCAAAAAAATAATATCAAGCTAATGGTTAAAGCTTAAAAATAACTTTCATACTCTATTACAATTTCACGATGCAACATGAGACCCATCATACCTAGTGCTTGATAATTCCACCACAAATGATGGGTGGATAAGATTTGAACCCGTAATCTTTTGTCACATTGACGTTGATTTCAAATTTGAGGATTATCCAATCAAAAGCTTACCTGAAGTGGGTGAGGTTTAGAAAGAAGTTATTTGTTCCAAACCCAAGTAACTACCAAGCATTTAGAGAGTAATTCAAATTCCTAATACCCGAGCATTCATATAAATCCCGTAAAAAAAAAAAAAAAAAAAAAAAAAAAAAAACACATCAATTCTCAAACAGTGTAAACGTATATAACCAAGTGCACAAGCTACCATCTAAATCAACAAATCAGAACGTGTCCACCTATAGGTATAAACCACATAAATACTCCGGGTAAGGAAAAAAAAAAGGCGACAATAATCTAGCTGATTCCTTGATAAAATCATTTGCAGTCAATTGACAATTTGACATTAACAAAAAGAAATGCATCATGGTACAACAACATTATCTCATAATGCTACGGATTCAGTGATTTCTCACGATTTCCACGCTACAATTCAAATTCATAAACCAATACAGCTATGGGAATACGGCGAAGATCACACAATACTTTGACCTAATTAAAGCCCATAAACCCAAAATGAAACTTCAAAAGCACCCAATTATAAAACCACAATGTCAATTGGTAATATCTCAAACATCCACGCTTACACATTACTCCTAACTCTCATTCCCAAGCAATGCCGTGATAAAAATACCATAACTGAAGACAAACATATTATACCACATATTTTCAACAAAATTACAAATGGAAATAAGCTTTGGGAATCAAAAATTCAAAACACATGCAAATTTCACCCTTCAATAATCATCAAATCAATATGCAAATATCATACAAAAATAATGAAATAAAACATCAAAAATGGTTGGAAAAAAAAAAACAAAATTAGATAATGAGAGAAATTATACCGTTCATTATTAGAATATGACATTGTACGAAGCAAAGATATTCTGAACTCTGCTTTGACGACGAACTTTCGCGCGCTCTTTCGATCCTTTTCCATGATTTTATAGCAATTTTATCTTAATTTTTCGCAGAATTTCAACAATAATCACAGATTTAAGCTGAAATCACCGTAATTAGAACTTAGAAATCACATAATTTGTAAATAATAACACGAAAAAACAGTAATTTAAATCAATGACGATAAAAAATAGAACATAGATTTTTCGGAGAAACCCTAAAACACGAAAATGGAGATCAACAAAAGAAAGAGGGGATTACGTTTGGGTATTACACGAGGATTGGAATTTAGTTTGGAAATTGAAAAGGATGTAGTATATTTGATCTTGTATTGTTTTTTTTTTTTTTTTTTTTTTTTTGTAACTCGTAAGTTGTAATGTTGAAATGTTAGTAGCCAAACGTGCTCTCAAGAATGTGGTCTTGTATTGCGATCGATTCATGGTCATGGTCTGGTTTAGAAGTTATCTAGAATTGATTGAGGGTTGATCGGTAAATCACTGTTATATGCAATTTTACATATGGTATTTTGGTGATATGTTAAAAATTTAGAGGTAAGGTCGTATCGTAATGTCATGTTATTTGATATTATACATATCACAATCATTTATCAGAAATTATCCGAATTGATTATTTGCCGATCATTAATATTGTAGAAATTTTAATTTTTTATTATATCAAACTTAGGATATTAATATTGTAAGTGGTATATTGGGATGTAAAAAAGCAATGTAGCAACTAAAAAGTAATAAGATAGTAATTCAATAAGATTTATAATTTACGCAATTAAGATGGTAAATAAGTTTTTTGTTCTTTGATTTAAAATATAAAAATTTCATGTATAAAATGACACAATTAGACGATCCTAACAGAGTTATATGAATATGGTTTTTCCTTATGTAAAATCATTTTTTAAAGTTTCTATCTCCTTGTATAGAATAATCCAAACGTAACCATTGTGAATTAGAGAAAGTTTGTATGTATGATAAAAGTATATTAAATATAAATCATTTGTTTCCTTTGAAAAATACTTCCCTGTACCCATTTATTGATTGTTCCGGAATATTTGCATCACTTTAATTTTCCCTTATTTGGTAAAATCATGTAATACATAAAAGGTGTTTGAGACAACGTATATATGCCTAACCTAATTAACAACTCAACTAAATGTTCTTCATGTTATAATCATTTTTTTTTCATATAGTTGTTAGTTGTAAACTTAAAACTACAACTAACACTTAGAACAATATATTAAAAGTTTTCATTTGAAGAACGTTGTGTGTGGAACTCTACACAAATATATGTTTTGTAGTAGGATCTGTCGTCACTTAACACCCTGTGTTTTTAGCGATTTGAACTTGTGCCCTCTTACAAATAAGATTTTATTTTTACCGTCTTTTATGTCCATATGCATTTGTATTTTCATTTATTTGTAAATTGTGGTTGCCATATCTTTCACAGAGTTAAAATAGATGTCTGTCTATCTGCGGATAGTACACGGGCAACGCCCGGACTGACATCTAGTTATTCTTTAAATTACCTACTGTTTTTTTTTTCTCTTCATTTACTTTAATCAACACTTTTGATCCTACTTACCCATTTATGTTACGGTATATATTTTTCTTTGGTTCATACTATGATTTGTCAAGCCATAATTGTTGCGAGGATACTCTCTCTAACTCTTTTTACTGCTACATTTGTTATGTTAGTATCATTAGACTACTTTGAAAGTCTTTTGCATTATATACGATTTTATTATAATCTGAGATATTTGATTCGTCTATATTCTTTATATATTTATAATTTTTATATGCAAAATTAGAAATATTATATATTTTTGTTTCATGTTAGTATTAGAAATGCTGTTCTAAGTTATAAGTATACGTTGATTTCAATAATATGAAGGTAACGACACTAATCCATATGCAAATTGTATTACATGAATTTGGTTTTGTTAGTTATCGATAGATTTTAGTTCTATACAAATGTTACAGGGTCCATGGATAAAGTTTTCTACCTTTTTATAAAAATGGCTGTAATTACTATTTTTACTATCACGGTGATTTCTGAGATATTTCCAAAGAACACTCCAATAAAATTTACTAACGCTTCCATCCTCATCCCAACGTGTATAATGTTAATCTACCATAGGCTATGATGATTAGTAGAATTTTTTTTTTTCTGTTTTTAAAACAACAATAGGATGAAATTAGGCTAAACAACCCTGCATAATTACTATTTGTCAGTCAATGTATTTGGATTCAAGGAGTTTATAAAGTTTATAGTATAAAATAGTTTTTATAAAATTTTTTTATATTATTTTTAAAGGTTGAAATATGAATGCAACTTTGCCACAAGAAAATATCATTTCTTTATATCACACAACAACAAAAAAAAAAAAATATCACCAAAATTCCGTCATCAATGATCTCATCTAACTCTTAATTTCTCCCTTTATAAACTTTTATTACACTTTTGATTACTAACTTTCCAAAAAATGGGTGGCGTTGTTTCCCACACTCTCTTCTACTTTCATCTTTAATTTCAGATATCATAATTAGGTGTTTGATATTGTATTACCTTAATCTTTTAGTTCATTTATAATATGATTAATATATATAGGATGTTTATTTTCGGGTGTTTCTGTTTGTTAGTTACTACATGTTAAATACTATTCCATGTATTATTCATGATTATGTGTGAAGATATGTTTATCTACTACGTATTTATTTTATTTATTAATACAAGGGATTAGTATTTGGATTATTTTATGGAATGTACG
>PYUH01000078.1:3811638-3831790 GCA_016808085.1 Suaeda aralocaspica
AAAAATCCCGAAAAAAAAAAAAAAAAAAAAAAAAAAAACGTAACATTCGCAAATAACAGTAATCAAAATACCTAATCCCTTGTATTAATAAAATAAAATAAATACGTAGTAGATAAACATATCTTCACACAATAATCATGAATAATACAAATGGAATAGTATTTAACATGTAGTAACTAAACAAACAGAAACACCCGGAAAAAAATTAAACATCCTATATAATTAATTAAGCTAATTAATAAATGAACATAAAAGATTAAGGAGTGTAATTAAAAGATCAATAACGTACCTAATTATGGATTAATCTGAATATTAAAGATAGAAGATTGCAGAAGAGAGTGTGGGTAAACTGAAACCCCAATTTTTTTTGGAAATGTAGTAATCAAAAGTGTATTATATTTTATAGTAATTGGGAGAATTATTAAGAGTTAGATGAGATCATTGATGACGGAATTTTGGTGATATTTTTTTTTTTTGTTGTTGTGGATGATATAAAGAAATGATATTTTCTTGTGGTCGAAAGTTGCATTCATATTTCATACCTTTATAAAAATAAGTTTTTATAAAAAATTATTTTATAAAAACTTATTTTTATACTTTTTATAAACTTTATAAACTCCTTGAATCCAAATTACATTGACTGAATTCAAATAGTAATTATGCAGGGTTGTTTTAGCCTAATTTCATCCTATTTGTTGTTTTTAAAAAACAGAAAAAAAAAAAAAAATTCTATCTGTAATCTATCTATAGCTCTATGGTAGATTATATCATTATACACGTTGGGATGAATTGGAAGCGTTAGTAAATATTTTATTGGATGTGTTTTTCTTTGGATAATATCTCAGAAATCACCGTGATATGTATAAATAGTAATTACATGACATTTTTATAAAAAGGTAGAAAACTTTATTACCATGGTACCCTTGAAATTTATATAAAAAGACAATCTTATCGTTGAACTTTTAACATATTAACTCAAAATGTCATTGTAATATACAATTTTGCATATTAGTGTGATTTACAGGTCATCCTTTTTTTTATTATTGTAATTCGAAATTTCATACTTTCTTTGAACTTTTATACTTGCTATATTTCAATTTGTACGTTTTTTGAAACAAAATTTAAATATTAATATTTCTAATTTTGTGCATATAAAAATTATAAATATTTATAAAGTATATATAGACGAATCAAATTATATCTCATATGATTATATTTTAATATACGTATATAATGCAAAAGACGTTCAAAGTAGTCTAATGATTACTAACATAATCAAATTGTAGCAAGTAAAAAGAGTTAGAGAGAGTATTTCCTTCGCAACAATTTTATGGCTTGACTTTTAAATTCATAGTTATGAACCAATTTTTTAGAAAAATAATAAATTACTCGTAACATAAATGGGTAAGTTATTGATCAAAATGTTGATTATTAAGTAAATGATAAGAAGGAAAAAAAAAACAGTTAGGTAATTTTAATAGAATAACTAGATTGTCAGTCCGGGCGTTGTCCCGGGTATTACTTATTTCCGCATGATATGTACAGACTATCTATTTTTAACTCTTGTGAAAGATTATGGCTTAACCACTAATTTACATAATAAATGAAAATAACATATAATGCTATATGGACATTAAAAGACGGTAAAAATATAATCTTTATTTGTAAGAGGGCACAAGTTCAAATTCGCTTTAAACACATTTTGTGTTGTTAAGTGATCGACATAGCATACTTACATAAAACATATATTTTGTAGAGTTCCACACGACATCGTTCTTCGAAATGAAAAACTTTTAATATATTGTTCTAAGTGTTAGTTGTAGTTTTAAGTTTACAACTAAAACAATATATGAAAAAAAAAATGATTATAAGACATGAAGAACATTTAGTTGAGTTGTTAATTAGGTTAGGCATATATACGTTGTCTCAAACACCTTTTATGTATTACATGATTTTACCAAATAAAGGGAAAAAATTAAAGTGATGCAAATATTCCGGAACAATCAATTAAATTGGTACGAGGGAAGTATTTTTCAAAGGAAACAAATGAATTTATATTTAATATACTTTTAATCATACATAAACTTTCTCTAATTCACAATGGTTACGTTTGGATTATTCTATACAAGGAGATAGAAACTTTAAAAAATGATTTTACATAAGGAAAAACCATATTCAATATAACTCTTGTTAGGATCGTCTAATTGTGTCATTTTTATACATGAAATTTTTATATTTTAAATCAAAAGAACAAAAAACTTATTTACCATCTTAATTGCGTAAATTATAAAATCTTATTTGAATTACTATCGTTAACTTTTTAGTTGCTACATTTGCTTTTTTACATCCCAATATACCACTTACAATATTAATATCCTAAGTTTGATATAATAAAAAATTAAAATTTCTACAATATTAATGATCGGCAAATAATCAATTCGGATAATTTCTGATAAATGATTGTGATATGTATAAATATCAAATAACATGACATTTACGATACGACCTTACCTCTAAATTTTTAACATATCACCAAAAATACCATATGTAAAATTGCATATAACAGTGATTTACCGATCAACCCTCAATCAATTCTAGATAACTTCTAAACCAGACCATGACCATGAATCGATCGCAATACAAGACCACATTCTTGAGAGCACGTTTGGCTACTAACATTTCAACATTACAACTTACGAGTTAACAAAAAAAAAAAAAAAAAAAAAAAAAAAAACAATACAAGATACAAATATACTACATCCTTTTCAATTTCTCAAACTAAATTCCAATCCTCGTGTAATACCCAAACGTAATCCCCTCTTTCTTTTGTTGATCTTCATTTTCGTGTTTTAGGGTTTCTGCGAAAAATCTATGTTCTATTTTTTATCGTCATTGATTTAAATTACTGTTTTTTCGTGTTATTATTTAACAAATTATGTGATTTCTAAGTTCTAATTACGGTGATTTCAGCTTAAATCTGTGATTATTGTTGAAATTCTGCGAAAAATTAAGATAAAATTGCTATAAAATCATGGGAAAAGGATCGAAAGAGCGCGCGAAAGTTCGTCGTCAAAGCAGAGTTCAAGAAATATCTTTGCTTCGTACAATGTCATATTCTAATAATGAACGGTATAATTTCTCTCATTATCTAATTTTGTTGTTTTTTTTTTCCAACCATTTTTGATGTTTTATTTCATTATTTTTGTATGATATTTGCATATTGATTTGAATGATTATTGAAGGGTGAAATTTGCATGTGTTTTGAATTTTTGATTTACCAAAAGCTTATTTCCATTTGTAATTTTGTTGAAAATATGTGGTATAAATATGGTTGTCTTCAGTTATGGTATTTTTATACGGGCATTGCTTGGGAATGAGAGTTAGGAGTAATGTGTAAGCGTGGATGTTTGAGATATTAACCAATTGACATTGTGGTTTTATAATTGGGTGCTTTTGAAGGTTCATTTTGGGTTTATGGAGCTTTAATTAGGTCAAAGTATTGTGTGATCTTCGCCGTATTCCCATAGCTGTATTGGTTTATGAATTTGAATTGTAGCGTGGAAATCGTGAGAAATCACTGAATCCGTAGCATTATGGAGATAATGTTGTTGTATCATGATGCATTTCTTTTTGTTAATGTCAAATTGTCAATTGACTGCAAATGATTTTATCAAGGAAATCAGCTAGATTATTGTCGCCTTTTTTTTTTCCTTACCCGGAGTATTTATGTTTGTTTATAACCTATAGGTGGACACGTTCTGATTTGTTGATTTAGATGGTAGCTTGTGCACTTGGTTATATACGTTTACACTGTTTGAGAATTGATGTGTTTCAAATGGAAGGTGGGGGGTGCCTTTGAAATTATTTGGGGTTGCAATTTGGCCGATATTTCCACACCTATATTCATGTTGATTTGTATCGTTTTATGTGTAGTATGAGCCTGTTTTGTACATAATGTTGTCATTGATCATTATCTTGGCCTTTTAATTGGAACTGTGATGGCTTAAGATTCAAAAAGTATCTCAAAAATTTCAGTTGTTTAATATTTAAGGTGGGCCAGTACAATATGATGAACAAAAATCTCGGACAGCATTTCTACTATCTTATCTCGACATACTTAGTAATGATATGGCTGTATATTAATTTGGATTCTGCGTAGCAGTTTTCACAAATTAAAAGCCTAGTCGCTTTGGCTAAGAAAAGTAGAATTGCATATTGGCTGTTAGTTTTTCAGTAATCATTATGTGCTGGTCAAAAGTAGTGTTCTTGTGTGTGTGAACAACTTGTAGCATGATTTCCTATATTGCTCAATTGGGATCTAAAATATATAAGGTTGACTGCCTTCATGAAATTAGACATGGCTTCTATGGTGAATTGGTTCCCCTATTCATTGTTGTGATGACCTTATGTGTTTTTACTAAAATTACCTGGTTCGCAATTTGCCTAAAATGGAACAAATAAACCAAAACCGACTATAGTTTGCAATTCGCAGGTAGTTTAGTGAATTAGATATCATGGATTTTACTCTCCTAGTCTCTTGTTGAGCACCCTACTGAAAATTCCTTAAGAACCATAGAGGAAGGGCAAGCAAGTATCAAATATCGGAAGTTTAAAATTAGTTGACTTGCATGAACAAACAAATTAAATTAGTTTGAAGATGAAAAGATTCGGTGATTTTTAGTTGGTCGTTTTTGTAGAGTGTTTGAGATTTGACGCTGATCATTTTTTGTTTTTGATTGGCGTAGGTGGTGGACCTCCGAAACTGTTGCAGTAGTGACAGGAGGTAACAGAGGAATTGGTTTTGAGATTATTCGTCAACTTGCTGGTTATGGGATGACAGTTGTACTTACCTCAAGAGATGCCAAAGTTGGTATTGAGGCTGTAAAGGTTCTGCAGGAGGCTGATTTATTAGTGGAATTCCACCAATTAGATATTGTTGATCCTCAATCTATCAAGGAGTTCACTGATTGGATTAAAGTAACTCATGGCGGCTTGGATATTTTGGTAAGACTACCTTTTTCTGCTGCTTGTTAAAGGAATTGCATACTTGTATTTGTGTTGTATAAATAAATTTTCTTAAGGCACTTAGTACTTGAGTATACTGCTCCACAGTCCACACTCCCTACCTCCTTCCTTTTTTCAGTTAGAAGAACATACCTGAAATTCATTATATGTGTTGTAGCTTCAGCTTGTCTTCAATACATAGGTCATCCATTTGACATTTTTATAGCTCTCTAATAGAGCTATCTCAAGTTTCACCAAATAGAGACCTGATTGTTTATTTGGCAGTAGTTAAATATATTATGTTATTCTGTGTATTTGTTTTCTTGTTTCCAAATAACTTCATGAAATTTACAAATATATTTGATGGGAACTATGCTTTTAAAGGGGGAGATATCTTATCACCAACTGGAACTTCAACCACCTTTGTAATTTGCTCTTTTTCATGTATGGGGAAGAGACTTACAATTTGGTGACTGTCGTCTTTGAAAGATATTTACTGTAGATAACCCTATGAAAAGTGATAGAGTCCAATAAGAACATGTGTAGTTTTAATTACTTTCAATGACAAGAAGCTTATCTGTTAGTTCTTTTGTTAGATTAAAGTGTTGTTGCTTCTTGATAATTGCTACCTGACATCCACTGTCAAACAGGTGAACAATGCAGGTGTTAATTTCAATATGGGGTCAGAGAATTCCGTCGAACATGCAGAGCATGTTATTAAAACAAATTATTATGGCACAAAAAACCTGACCGAAGCATTGGTTCCTTTGATGAAGCCATCTATTTATGGTGCCCGCATTGTTAATGTTAGCTCAAGGCTTGGCCGATTAAATGGCAGAAGAAATGTAAGCTTAAAATTCTGTCACCTTCTCGTCTGTTTTGCATGGGGGGGGGGGGGGGGGGGACTTGTACTCCGTATTTATCTTGTTTGGATATCCTGATCAAACATATAATTGTTTTTTCTTCTTTTTTTCTTTTTCCCCAGAGGATTGGAGATGTTACCTTGAGAGAACAACTATCTAATGATGAGTTGCTTACAGAGCAATTGATTGATGATACTCTGACGACCTTCTTGCAACAAACAAAAGATGGTAGCTGGACTTCAGGTGGGTGGCCTGATAACTTTACTGACTACTCCATGTCAAAGCTTGCCATTAATTGTTACTCCAGGTATTTGGCAAGAAAGCTGTGTGATCGACCTGAAGGTGAAAAAATTTGCGTAAATTGTTTCTGTCCTGGCTGGGTAAAAACTGCTATGACAGGTTGGGCAGGCAATTCACCTGTTGAAATTGGGGCAGATACTGGGGTTTGGCTTGCAATGCTCCCTGGACAGTCAGTTAATGGGAAATTCTTCGCTGAAAGACGCGAAATACATTTCTAAGACTCTTTGGCTGAATGGTATTGGCTTTAGTATCTGTTGGCAGTAGAAGATACGACTAGTTGCAGAAGTCAAGATGCAATGTATGTCCTCGGTTTTGTTAACATTGCACGGCTTTGGCATGTACTCAAGATAGTTTCATAGCAGTTCTATCGAGAACTTGTATCATTGCAGTTTGTACATGAAAAACATGATTAATTTTTGTTTATTTTTTGAGTCTGCCATATATTGATTTAATTTGTGGATACCTTGGTTGTTATAAGAGGAGAAATAACTGCACCTAAACTCCAAGGTATTTCAAGAATAAACATTTGTGTACAATTACAAATTTACAATTGTATGTCTGTATAAAAAAAAGCTCTCCTTAGCAAAGGGAAATACTTATCGTTCTCATTAATACCACTATCTCTCAGTTCATGAACTGTCAAGGTTTCTTGTCAACAAATTGAGTAATACTAGAATTGCTCATAAAAACACCTTATTTCAAACAAATTCAATTCTAAAATATTCGAATCCGGTTAAACTAGTTCCAAATTTCCAATTACTCGCATCTTTCTTAACTGGTGGAAACAACAAAGGACACGGCGTGCTCACCCCTACCCGCCACACCCAATTTGTGGCTTTGTGCCTGCTCCAATCTTTCATTTGCCTTCCTTTAATCTCTTCTCCCTCACTCCCTTTCATTAGCTGGTGCCACCGCAATCCAACCAAACACTACCTAAGGGTAAGAAAAGGGCAATTCCGTAATTTCCCCTATAAGTGGCTGGCATTGGATGAACGTGTTCATCGTATTATTCCCACGAATTTCCAAATTCAGGTTTTCCCGTTTTCCTTTCAATTCCCTCCCTTCTTCTCTTTCATCCTTTCTTCTGATCATTTCATCAATTAAACCCTAAAAAAATTCCCCAAATTTTTCTGCTCAAAATTCATTCTAATAATTCCTGAATTTCTAATCAAATGGCAATGCTTCGAAGAACAGCTTCAACATTAAATCGCCTCATTAATTCTAAACTTGCTCCAACAAATTGCACTACATTTGCTTCCTCAAATGTCGCTACTTCCAAAATCACGTAATTTATTATATTTAATTTTATTCAGTAATTTTTAATTTATTTGTGTTTATGATTGTATGAAAATCATTAATCATCTCTAATCATTTTATTAAATTGTTACATTTTTCGATTTTTTTTATATTATTGATATTCATTGCAAATTTTTAGATTAAAGTTTATTTTCTTCAATCACTTTGTTATTGGAAATGAAATTGAAATATTATGTTGTAGTAAATTTGGAAATGATTCATAGAATGAAGGTATTCTGTATACAATCGTACTTCTCCTAAGTATTCGTAGGAGAAGAAATTTGAAATGTATTTTAGATGCTAAGAATAAGGTAAGAGTTCTTGATGAAGGCTTAAATGAAGCTAGTTCTACTGCTTATACACTTTCGCGGCCGAAAAAGGCGGTGAATACATGTAATGAGTTGGTAAATGGTGATTAGTTAGGTTTTATGAATGTTTTTGGTCAATCGAATTCGAATTTGCTGAATGTTTTTGGTCAATCTAATTCGAATTTGTTGGTGAAAGTAGGAGTTGGATGGTTTAAATTAGGAGAATGTGTCACTTTTGAGCTAATATGAAAGGTTTAAGTTAGGAGAATGTGAAATGTAGATCATTAGGAGGTTTAGTTGTAAATTGTGGTGTTTTGGTCGATGTTCGTGTTTGAAGAGACTTTTTGCATTTGAGGTTGATGAGAAACTGAGGCGATTGTTATTGGACTATATATTGGTATAGATGCTGCTATTCGAATATTCTGTCTATGGATCTTGTGCTTGCTGTAATTCGGGATTAGTCTGTTATAGAATTGATTGAAAAAGCAAAGGATTTAGTGGTTTGAATGATAGTACTGCAGCAAAGTAGTGTCATGGGTGTTAAAAGTTTTATAAAATAATATCGTCAAAAGGCTAGTGTTCAGGCCAGTTTTGGGAGGAAAGATTGGAAGGGGAAACAAGACAAGATAAGTGTTCATTGTAAGGACCTATGTAGCATGAAAAATAAGAGTTTCTGATACGGAAACAAGAAAGCGTGAAAACAAGGTAACGGGCAAGAACAACGTAAAAAAAACATAAATATATTATAATTTTATATGTTATTAAACAAGAAAATATATCGTGAATTAAACATTAACTATGCTTCAACAATAAATTTATTTAATATCACTCGTTTTGACCTTAGTTTTGAGAATAGAAAAAATGAATAGCTCAAATTGTATTTATGAACAAGGATTCAAGAATAGAGAAAGCCTTAAAAAAAGAGAAGCACCATATTCTCGACAAACAAAAGGCATAATACATGTTAAGAGTGTTTATTTTAAGTGTTTTTTGGGTTAGGCTCGACACTTTGGCATGTTAAACGAGATCTTTTCATTATTTATGTATTTGTGACCTTATTTGGAAATCCTCTAAAGAGGGAAGATAACAATTTTTTTGAGGCTAAAATGGAGTGTGGGGCGTTCGGGTGTCACCTAGTACATATGGTAAGAAAACAGGGCGAAAATAAGGTGGAGCCTACGAAGGTCATCCGAAAGTTGAAAACAAAGACTATAATTCACCCTTTTTAGGGTTTTGGGATCTCGGAAAAAAATGTTGAAAATTTTGCAATGTGCCCCTATGGTCAAAAGATGGCCCTCAAGCATCTTTTTGGGGTTCGAAAAGTCTTAAGACGAGTCTCGAGAGAGCAAAAAGAGTAGTGTATCCTTTTTAAAAAATATTCTATAAAGGGAGGATAATAAGTTTTTAGAGGTTGGAACCGTGTGTAAGGTGTCACTAGCAACACATAGGAGAAATAAGGAATACATGGAGAAAACAAAATGGAGCTTGGGTCGGTCCTCCGAAAGCTAAAAACGAAGGCTATAATTCACCGATTTTGGAGGTTTTGGGATCTAGGAAAATAATTGTCAAAAATTTTACATAGTGTCCTCGGGTCATAAGAGGGCCCTCGCACAACTTGTTGGGATTCAAAAAAGTCATCAGAGGGTTGTAGATTATGAAAAAGACAAGTGTGAGTGTGTGACCTTTTTTGGGAATCCTCTAAAGAGAAAACTTAACTAGCCTTTTGATGCTAAAAACGACCTTGGGTCATCTTAAGGTTTTTAGAGGCGAGTGAAATTTAGGGAGAAATCGATCTCGGAAGGCTATCCAAAAGTCGAAAACGAAGATTATAAGTCATGCTTTTTGAGGGTTTTGAGGACCTAAAAACATATCGCCCTAAAATTTTACATGTTGATCCTCAGATTAAGGGAAAATGATCCCTAGACATTTAAAATCGACTAGAAAGCTAATAACAATGTATTGCAAAGACCAATGTCTCAAATACCCTTTTTCATAGTTTTCGAGGGAATTTGAAGAAAAAAAATGTAACTTGAGGATAATAACTTGGTTACTCAACTTGGGGACATTTGAAAGTGCTTGTATGTAAGTCACAAAGTTTTCGAAACGCTTTATTTAACATCACATGAAGTTTCCTCCTATGAGAAATGTTTTCGATTTTCAAATTGAGTTTTGGAAACGTTTTTGAAGAGTATCCTAAATGTGTTCAAGTGTCCGGATTTTTGAAACGTCGAAGCTCTAGGTCATAAAAGTTTCCTTGTTTTATAAGCAAGACCATACAATTGATTAGTGTTTGAAGATTATAGGGTGTCCAACTTTGATGTCTATATAGCTTAAAAGTCCCCATTATTCATGTGTGGACTAAAAAACTTAGGTCATGATTGTCATTTTATCAAAGAGAAGGTGCAGTCAGGCTTTATAAAAACAACTCATATTCCTCGAGTAGCTCAATCTGTTGTTATTCTTACTAAGTCATCTTCTTCTGCTCATCATCCTTCCTTGTGTTTTGTGATTGGAATGGTTTTCCCATATCCTGCCTTTTTTTGTTTTGTTTTGGGGGTTTATTTTAATCTTATTCTCACAGTTTGTTAGTGATCTCCTGATATTAATTGTTAGATAGAGTGTATTTTGTTCCTTTCTCTTCTGATATTTATAGTGTATCAAGCAATAATATTTTGTTAAGAATGACCGAATGAGAGCTACATTTCTCTTCTCTAATCTCTATTATTCTATTGTTTTTGTTGTTCTTTTTATTTGTGAGATATTTTCATGCTACAACGAAATTTACCAGATTGATTGATTGTCCTTTTTCTTTTTCTTTTTCCTGGGAAAAAAAATAATGTTCAGTAAATCGCAGCTGATTCCTGTGACATATCGATTATATTCGAGTGAGGTTGATCTTTCTGATGCAGAGAGCAAAAGGCGTACTTTGAACAGGTGAACTAAGTTGTCATAAATTTGTTCAGTCAAGTTCTTCTAGTATGATTATTACTGTTGCATCATGTTGTTTTTCTGGGTGTAGGTTGCTGTATCGGAGCAAGCAACGTGGACTGTTGGAGTTGGATTTGATCTTAGGGAATTGGGTTGAAGAAAATATTCAGTCCATGGATGAAAGTGGAATCAAATCTCTTGTTCAAGTTCTTGATCTGGTTTGTCATTGTTTTTCTTCCCCCTTTTCTGCACTGTGTTATTTTTTTTACATGCAAAGTTTGGATACTTGTACGTAACTGGAATGTTGTGGTCAACATGTATTCATCGTTGCACTCCTCAGGCTGTATTTGAGAGTGTGTTAATGCTGAGATGCTGAGTTTGTAATTTGAACTAATTAACTTTATCTCCATCGATGAACTAGTTTTTGCTTGTAATTCCAGTGCTGCTATTCAATGTTAAAACATGGTAGCTCGTGGACACATAATTTTGATATTTGTTTTTCGCTTTGAACATCAGAGAGGAACTACAAATATTGTAGGATGAGCACGTACTAAGGCTTATAAGCAAATATTTACCTAGTATGCAGTACGCTAATGTACGTGAAATGGGTACGGGAACAAACTTCACAAGTTAATTTCCAATTTGATTTTAAAGTACATTGCCATGTACTGAATACCAATATACTTTGTATATTCGAGATTTGTGGGAGAATTAGCTAATTTGGTATTATAGACCATTCATCCACTTGGCCTGTATGAACTTTCTAGCCACACAGTTGAATAACAAATGATGATGCTATGAAGGTGAACTTGATTGATAAGTATTGCAATGATAATTTAATAAAACTCTTTTCGAATTCTGAATATTTTCCCTGGGTGGGAAAGTTTCGATACTGGTAGAATGCACTCAATGCTTGGAGTTATATCTAATATTTTGTGCCATGTTTGCAGGAAAATCCGGATTTGTGGAACTGGCTAAGTGGGCAGGAACAACCTCCTGAGTCTATCAGTGCAAATCCTGTAAGACTCAGACTTAGAAGTCTCTATTAATATCCTCAATTTTAGTTCTAGTAATTAAGATTTAATTGTCATAAAAAATAATTTATGTTTGTAGGTCTTTACTGCTGTTCATGAGAAGGTTGCAAGTAATCTAAACAGCCTTGCGGCACCAGAGACACGAGCACCACCAGGGAAGCCATGGGTTAGAGGATGGGATGATATCAAGAGAGGCAGCGACAGTCCTATCTCAGGAAATCAGTAGTTTGAGGCGATGAAGAATTTAAGTTGCGTGGGAAAATATGTCTATGACATGAAAATATTAATATAAGGTGTATGTTTAATGTTCTGTACATGAACGAGATCACATAAATAAGTAGACATTTTGGGTCTATACATCTATGCAATTGATATTATGGCCAGTTTGTGGTATACTTTTTATTTAATTATTTTTACGTATTTGAGTTATCAACTTGGGCATCACTGTTGTTAACTGATGTAGAATGGCTCACTTGTAATATAGTAAAAGATGCAGACTGCGAAATCTAGAGGGCATTTGTAATGTTGTTTATGGAGTATTCACTGTTTTTATTCTCCTCTAATCTGTTTATGATGACTTTGATGTTCAAGTTATACTTGAAGCAGGTTGCATGTATGTTATTAAGTGCAGGCAGGTGTTTTTATTATTTTTAGCTACTGCAGTGGATGGATTGAGTTGCGGACCTACAAGTGTTGTTGTTGATACCCAGGATTCTGTGTCCCTTGCCTGATCGAGTGCTGTCAATTGTACAGCGAGACTGTAATGTACATCATAACAATTACATGCCTTGTTCGTAATCATGCATATAGTTACTAACTAGGATTTTTCTGGGAGCTTAGTTTTGGAATCCGTGGTTCTCACTGATGAGACTACTACACAGTAAACTAAATGTGGCTGTGGCCACACTGCCTGCCACATCCGTCATGTATGTGCAACTCCTTGCCATGTTCCAGCAGCCCCTATGTCCCCACTCCCCACCCTTGTAGNTGAATAACAAATGATGATGCTATGAAGGTGAACTTGATTGATAAGTATTGCAATGATAATTTAATAAAACTCTTTTCGAATTCTGAATATTTTCCCTGGGTGGGAAAGTTTCGATACTGGTAGAATGCACTCAATGCTTGGAGTTATATCTAATATTTTGTGCCATGTTTGCAGGAAAATCCGGATTTGTGGAACTGGCTAAGTGGGCAGGAACAACCTCCTGAGTCTATCAGTGCAAATCCTGTAAGACTCAGACTTAGAAGTCTCTATTAATATCCTCAATTTTAGTTCTAGTAATTAAGATTTAATTGTCATAAAAAATAATTTATGTTTGTAGGTCTTTACTGCTGTTCATGAGAAGGTTGCAAGTAATCTAAACAGCCTTGCGGCACCAGAGACACGAGCACCACCAGGGAAGCCATGGGTTAGAGGATGGGATGATATCAAGAGAGGCAGCGACAGTCCTATCTCAGGAAATCAGTAGTTTGAGGCGATGAAGAATTTAAGTTGCGTGGGAAAATATGTCTATGACATGAAAATATTAATATAAGGTGTATGTTTAATGTTCTGTACATGAACGAGATCACATAAATAAGTAGACATTTTGGGTCTATACATCTATGCAATTGATATTATGGCCAGTTTGTGGTATACTTTTTATTTAATTATTTTTACGTATTTGAGTTATCAACTTGGGCATCACTGTTGTTAACTGATGTAGAATGGCTCACTTGTAATATAGTAAAAGATGCAGACTGCGAAATCTAGAGGGCATTTGTAATGTTGTTTATGGAGTATTCACTGTTTTTATTCTCCTCTAATCTGTTTATGATGACTTTGATGTTCAAGTTATACTTGAAGCAGGTTGCATGTATGTTATTAAGTGCAGGCAGGTGTTTTTATTATTTTTAGCTACTGCAGTGGATGGATTGAGTTGCGGACCTACAAGTGTTGTTGTTGATACCCAGGATTCTGTGTCCCTTGCCTGATCGAGTGCTGTCAATTGTACAGCGAGACTGTAATGTACATCATAACAATTACATGCCTTGTTCGTAATCATGCATATAGTTACTAACTAGGATTTTTCTGGGAGCTTAGTTTTGGAATCCGTGGTTCTCACTGATGAGACTACTACACAGTAAACTAAATGTGGCTGTGGCCACACTGCCTGCCACATCCGTCATGTATGTGCAACTCCTTGCCATGTTCCAGCAGCCCCTATGTCCCCACTCCCCACCCTTGTAGCTCTGCCATTGGCAAGTAGCCTAAGGATAAAACCCCTCTGCCATTGGCAAGTAGCCTAAGGATAAAACCCCTCTGCCATTGGCAAGTAGCCTAAGGATAAAACCCCTCTCTGTGGATCGTGTAATCCCTACGACCGTTAATAAGTTTTCCCTAGACTCTCCCATCCACCCTTCCTTGATAACACAACAAAGACTAAAATTGTCCAATACACCAGATTCGCAACATTGCCATTATTGTTGTTGTTATTATTATTACACTTTCTAAATATCTATTGTACTTTGTAGTTTGTAGACTTGTAGTAGTATGATTTAGGTCTAATATGTCCCTCTTTAATGTATTTTGTATGTACTTTACAGCTAATCACTTCATTACTTATTTCAACCCTACAAATATTACACAAACAAATTTGCCCCTTAGGCCCTTAACCAACTAATCAAGACAAAAACAATCAAGTTATTCAAAAGAACAAATGATTTCACGCAACATTATTAACAAGTGTGATCACACTGTGTAGCCAATCACATACAAAATTTGTTCAAATTTATCCAAATTGTATTTGAAATGGATCGATCCCGAAGGGATTAGTTTAATAGAGTATAAAGGAACCAAAAACTAATGCTCAAACCTTTTTAATTGCACTTTTAAGAGGATCATTAGGTGGAAATCTCAGGTGATTAACAAATTAAAGACAACTTCTTTTGTAACCACTGAATTTCCTCTCATTTCTCCTTTCTTCCTTTCACTCTATAATTCACCTCACAAAATTTCTTCTTCACCACCTTCTCTACAATTCACAATTATTTGTTCCCCAAATTTCCAAATTTCGAGAAAACAGAAAAACCCCACAAAAATTAAGCTACCTTACTATAATGGGTATTCTTGTATTTCTGAAACTGCTTAAATTTAATTGAATTCGAAAATCACTAGAAAAAACAAAAGGTTTGAATCTTGGAATAATATAATGCTAGAATTAGTCAGAAAAAACTAAAAATAATAAAAAATGGGAGAAGGAGATGTAGAAGGAAACAATGGATGGAGCAAAGCAAGAGGTTTGGTGATAAAAACACTAGTTGTTGTTGGAGGGGCGCTTTTTATTCGACGCTTTACTAAGTCCACTACTCGTCGTGACCATGCTCATTGCGTCGCTAATTCTCTTTCCGGTGAAAAGGTTTGATTTTTATACCTTTTTTTCTAATTTTTTTGAAAAGAAAAATTTGTTGTTTTTTTGATTTTTGAAGTGGGTTTTTTTGGGTGTTTGTTTGATTTTTATAGAATTCGAAGGAGCAAGCTGCCAGAGACCCTGATCATTACTTCAATTTGAGGTATATTTTAAGTATTTATTATTTTTTTGAGAAATGTTTGGTTACAATGTTTGGAGGTTACTTGTATGAGGTTGTTTGATTGTGATTGAGGTTAAAAGAATTCAGATTTTGGAACCAGTGATTGTATAAGGCTTTCAGGGTTTAAAGGCAATGATTTGGAATTAGGGAATTATTTCTGTTCACTGTATGAAATATAGTTTCAGGAGATAACAAATGAGTTAAATCCATAAAGGGTATTAAGTTGAGAATATTGGTTCCCAATTTCAATTCACAATTATAACAGTTTTGCTTAGTGTAGTGTAAATTAATAAGTTTTGATAATAGTTGATAAGTTTCAATAATGAATTTCAGGCGCGAAGAGCCGAAGGACGTATAGTGACTTAGAGGATAGTATTGAGACTATCTAATAGTGAGAAATGTTTATCACAAATGGGTAGAGGGTTATGGTTTTTAACCTCCAACAATTATTCAGAGTAATAGGTTATATTGCTGAAATGAGTTTTGGGTGGAAAGGGTGAAGGAATTTTCTTAATGGGGTTTGAAATAAGAGTTGACATATGTAAATGCGGTTCGAGGAGGAAAGAGAGATGAGAGAGTGCCACTTTTTCTGAAATTATCAGATCTGCCACCACCTCCACCCATCTTGCTTTGCTTGTATTTTGCCTCTTTTAAGTCACTCTTTCATTTTCTTCAATCTTAATTTGAATGGTAGGTGCTGTACTGTAATATCCTTTGTCTTACTAATGTCTTCATCCTCTTCGCTCTTCCACAGCACTATTTTAATAAAACGAGAACCGTGAGCTTCCCAATCCAACACCCACTAATTCTTGGTTGCAGCGCCTAATTGATGCTTCTCACACACTTGTAATCAGATATTACCTTTTATTTCTTTTCCTGTCTCCCAAACACTGCTTTAATTTACCTGAAGTTGTAGAACCAAAAATATTATTGTTCGTCTTATTGGTTTGTGACTATATTTTGAGGATGCTTATGAAGTGTCAGAATGAAGTGAGTTGAAGGGTTATATTTTGCAGAATGGTTTCCTGTCCTGCTGCAGAAATGGTGGATGGTTCCAAAGTTCTCTACTTTGAGCAGGTACTGAAAATTATGTGTTGTTTTGGCCTTGCATTCACTTGTTGAAAAACCTTTTGTAACTAAAACTATTTTGTTCTCTCACTAGGCATTTTGGAGAACTCCCCAAAAGCCCTTTCGTCAGGTATGTCTCCCAGTCTATATTTTGAAGAGATCATTGCAGTGTCTGCGTTTAATTATACCTCATTTCCTGTGTTACATACTTTACATTGCTGTTACTTAGTGTCTTGGTCTTTTCTTTGCACATAAAATATTCAACATGGATCCTGGATACTTTTGGTACAAGTACTTGACATTTCATTTGGGGAACACCTCCAAAAAATATACAATATCGTTACAGAATGGCTGATTGTGACACTTGATTAGCGTAACCATGTCCAATATTAGTTGCCACCTTGCCACATATTTGTGACGTTTCTCTTAGTTGTTCGTTATCCATGCCTTCTCATCTAGGGTTTAGGGAGAAGTCTGCTCACGTTTTCCAAAGTTATTATGCAAATTAGGAATCCCTCATTGCCTTCCATCTGTGTTATCCAAACTTGCGTACTTGTGTCAAACAATCGTCAATTGGGTGCGGTTATATATCTAAGTTTCTAACTCGCCTATTTATGTAACTTTTCAATGATATGGGCCCTTATCAAAGTTTTGCCTTGCCAATACCAAGACAAAGAATCTGAGTAACAAAGCTCACTTCTTACAACAAATATAGAAATTGGAATTTGTTGGCTGGGTTCCTTGTGTCTCACAATTTTCACTCATGTTTCAGTGTCTTCTACTTTTGTTAATGATGCCTGGCTTAACTATCCCAGATACTTAATGTCTAGATGGTTTTTCTCCATGTTGCTAATAATTCCATCATAATCTTGCAGAGGTTATATATGGTGAAGCCTTGTCCCAAGGAGATGAAATGTGATGTTGAGGTGAGCCTTCTATGTTCTAATGTGTACTTAATTTTTTGTTCACCGTCAATATTATGTGCCTAGTTTTTCTTTCACCATCAATTATGCGTGCCTAATTTTTCTTTCACTATCAATTTTGTGTTCTTAATTTTTCATCATCAGTTTTTTGCACTGACTAATTCAGTTCTGATAAAAGCCATCTTGTACACAATGGCAGTTGAGTACATATGCTATCAGAGACATGGAGGAGTATAAGAACTTCTGTGACCGTTCGAAAGATCAACGTCCACTTCCTGAAGAAGTAATTCGGGTGAGTGTGCTCTAGTATACTATATATGATACAATACCTTATGTTGAACTCCAAACTTCAGTTTGATAGAACAATGGGAGTTTCCTGAAGTCAATATATAAGCTGTGACTATATCCACAATTTATACATCACGCTAGTAAAGAAAACTCTTCTCATATTTACTTCCATTATACGATTCTACAGGGAACTTGAGATTGTAGAGAACCATATTTGTGATATTTAGTATCGTAACTGTGAACCACTTGAGCAGTATTACATATTTTGTTGCCATGCTTACATGATAATGGGCTATTTTTTTCAACCATCTTGTACATTCTATTCATAACTCATGGATACATAAGTATTTCAGGAGTGGCAAAAGGATTTAAAATTCTAGATAAAACCCTTTCATTGATTTTCATTAACCTTGACTTTTATCTCATTTTTTCCACTCAATTTAAAGTGTCTACAGTGAACACTTGAACAGTGTATCTATTATAAACTGCTATCAACTGTTAGGAAAGGGTACTTTGGCGATTGGATCCTCATTCTATAGAAAAGTTACTAGGAGGAAAGAAGGATTTTATTTTCCATATTCAATAGAGGAGTGTAGAGAGCTGTTTGATAATAATATATTGCTTTTGCTATATAATTGATTTTGCTTTAATAAAAGTGATTATGTGGTACTGAAGAATGAACTGTGTGATTGCATCAAATGGTAAATAGATGTTGAACTCGAACAGGAAAGTTGTCAATTTTTTTATTTTCGTTTTTATAGTAGGCATTATTGAATCAGGGCTCTGAGTTAAAAAAAGGGCCATTAATTTCTGATAAAATTGCACTGATTTTGTTGTACAAGACTACAAGTGATTGATGGTTGTTATCTAAGAATTAGATTGGAAAGATTGGGCTTCAACCATATGCCTATTAACCCAATTGGAAAGATAGGTAAGTTTGACTGCAGATGAAAGACTTGATAAGCTGTCGTCCTGTTAATTAAAATGTTAGAATTTATGTCTTCCAGTTGAATAATCTCTAATAGAAAATATAACCCCTATTCAAGCCCTATTTGCAATATAACCCCTGCTGCTAGAATATATAACCACTACTAATATGCCCCTGCTAGCCCAATTTGAATTATAATGTAAGGGGTAAAATTTTACACTCCCTCCATCCCTATTGTTTGCATCATTTTCTTTTTCATAGTCTCCAAAATATATCTTTAGCCATAATTACCTTTTAGTGCATTGACTCCAAAAGGCAAATGGTGCAAGCGATAAGGGATGAAGGGGTCGTAAGGTTATAACAAGTTACTATTAGGGGCTATTACCCTTACTAGAAAATATAACTTATGCCAGTAAAATAGCCCCTATTATGTAAACTGTAGAGGTTATGTTGTTAGGGGTTATTTTGCTAATAGATTTTATGTGTATAAACTCTACTAATAGGTGTTGAAGTGTTAGTTGGGCTGTAGGGTACATACTACATAACCCTACTATCTGCTAGGGGTTATTTTCTTTCGGGGTTTATAAACATATAGACCACCCGCATGGGGTGTGTACGAGTTGTTAGGTTGGCCATTTGAAATCTTATCTGGCACAACACTCCTAATAGAAGAAAATTAAATTTAACCCTGCTAGACGAAATAATTCCTACTAATTAGTAGTTGGGGTTTGGTGGGTAATATATTGCTATTAGGCGTTGAAAACGTAATATCTACTAGCAGACATAATCCTTGATTCACAACAAGATGCCACAACTTGAGTGTTTCTACTGCTCACCGGTCCAGTCAAATAATTGTCAAACCTCCTCCAAACTTTAAAAATAATAACCTCTATTAGCAGATTTAACCCCTATTAATCAGGAGTTATAGTAGGGTTGAAACCTATTAGCACATATAACCCCTACCAATTTTATTTTTCAGTTGGATTCCATTGGTTAGGTGAAAAATCCCGCATTCTGGGTGTAACTATTTTCACATTTCCACTCGAAAAGTTGAAAAAAAAGTATTTTCCAATCCTATCCGAAACGATGTTGGTGGAGCAAAGGTAGATCCCTAGTAGGGGTTATATATGTTAGAAGGGGTTATATTTTTATAGTAAGGGACTAAGGATTACCCATTAGTAGTAGGAGTTGCATCTTCTAGTAAGGCCAGGGTTATATATATACTTTCTAGGATAAATTATGTAATTTAGTAGGGGCTATCTTACTGTTAACAGAGGAGATATGTTTTGAAATATTCAATTCAGAACTCGATGGCTCAACATCTACTTCCAGTCTTCCAACATTCTCCTTGAGTGAAGCAGGATTGCTTTATCTTAGTTCTCTCTTTCAAATCCAGGGGTTTGTTTGGTAGGGTATTAAATGTTTTCTGTAAGATTGATTTTTCTCCCTATTGTATTTTCCTTTGTTTGGTTTGGAACGTGGTGTAAACAAATTTTGCAATGGAGTAACTTAGGTCTCCTAATGATGATAAATCATTTTCCTTTTCTTAGGAAGGGGAACCAATGTTTCCTCCCATAGATTTGTCTCTCTTTTACTCTTATACCACTCACCCTCTTGCACCACCCCCCCCCCCCCCCCC
>PYUH01000078.1:3833871-3849217 GCA_016808085.1 Suaeda aralocaspica
TCCCCCCCCCCCCCCCCCCCTCTTTTCCTTTTTTCTACAAATTTTGTTACATGGAACCAAACAATGGAATTTCAATGCTGTCTTAATCTTCGTCGCTGCCCATTTAATTCTGTCAGCATGATAAAAACAACTAAATGTAAAGACTTTTAGGGATTGAAGTACTACATCCTTAATGTTTTGGTGTAAAGTAAGCAACTATACCATCACGACAGTTACCTTTTTACAATGAATGGGGTAAATTATACACTTGCATGAGTTCTCATTGCATGATTTTATCACTGTTTTTTGCAGGATATTGCAGAACATTTAACAACTATCCATCTCAAACGCTGTGAACGGGGAAAGCGCTGCTTATATGAAGGATCAACTCCGCCAGAGGGCTTTCCTAATACCTGGGTGAGTTTTTTCCTATCCACTGGTTGTTGGAAAATTTGCTCCTCTTCTTCAGCATGCGCAAAGGTTTTTGATTTGTTTTAGGGCGACCTTATTTTTTGTTCTCAATTCTGACCAAATTTTCTCGTGGTTGTACAGAACAATGCCGCATACTGTACATCAGAGCTGGCAGTATTGAAGAACAATGAGATACACATGTGGGATAGAGGATACGATGATGATGGAAATCAAGTAAGTTTTCATATATATGGTGGTAGTATTACGTAGCATGTTGAATCAGTTGCTTCTTTATTGAATATGTCCATATGCTATAGGTTTGGGGAGTCAAAGAAGGGCCTTATGAATTCAAGCCTGCATCTACATCCAGTTTCAAGGACATTTCCTCGCCAGTGAGTTTGCTGTCCCCGTTGTCCTTGGACAAAAGGATAGAGGGCTCATTTGTTCTACAAGAGTGATTAGTTGATTACTAAGCTAGCTGTACATGCGTTATGTATATCTCTTTTTGACATTTACAAGTTCGCAAAGCAATAAGTGATCATTTGAGCAAATCTCCCCATAGTATGTATATGTACAATTGCCGGATCCTGCTGTCACTTGAAGTTCCTGCACTTAATTGATAAAATTCTTTACAAAATTACTTCAGATTCACTTGCTGTTAACTAAAATTGTTCCCAAGCAGGAAAATGTTTCTTGTGCACTGTTTAATTGTTTATCCATGCTAATTTACTGAACTACTGGTAGATAACAAAGATTTTTGGATTATGATTTTGGTTTGTTTCTCGTCAGCAAAGGACAGTAGTAACTGTTTTCATAATCCTGAAAATATGAGGTACGGAGTAGTTGAATGATATCTGTTGAGCAAAAAATTTACTGGAGAAGCTTGAATTTGCTAATCTTGTTGGATAGTAAAATGACAGAGCTGAAGCGTGAAAGCAGGCTCAGACGTTGTTACCTGCGTACTTCTGTTTAGCGTTCTCCAACATCAGTTAAGCAAATATCAGTCATATCGATAGAAGACTGAGGAAAAGGAATGAGGGAGTAGATTTATAAGTATAGAAAATTGATTTTCATATGCTTTCTTATCAAGCTTGTGCTCCCATAGATCTTGCTACTTAGTTATACAAAAAGAATAGAGATACAACTATCGATGTTAAAGGTCGTCACAAGTACAGAGTGATGATAAGTTGTGCTGACTTCAAAACTTTGGCTTGGGAACTTAGAAAGTGCTGTTCAAGTAGAAGTACACTCCACCGAGAAGAGCAAGTCCAACGACAATGGCGATCGGTAATGCCTTACTGCAAAAAAGAAGTGAAAACCATAGGAATCAGCAACAAACATCAAATTGTCATAATTGAGAAGTGGTTTGAAAGTTTTGTTAGTTTATATTGGTATTCGGAAATAGAGATCATGAAAACAGCAGATCATGTTTTGGTGAAAATCAATGTAATGAGCAATATAATTGTGTTAAACATACCCAATAGCTTCATCTCTTTTAAGCTGTTCTTTCCTTTGTTTTCGAACATCTTTGTCATTTACGTTCTTTGTTACTGGTGGCTCATATGTCCTGAATCTACGTTTTGGTGCACCACATACTGCACAGGTTTTCAAATTAAGTTACAATGTTGGAATACATCAAAAGTTTGCCATCATGAGAACTATAATGATCATATAATTGTATGATAATGTTATAAGGTCAGAACTCAGAAATACGGTATTGCCTTTTCTTTTTTTGATGCAATCTAACTGTATGTACTTTCAACAGATTACGATTTCTAGTGCCGCATTTACCTCAATTTAATAACTAACATCAACAAAAGAATGTGCAGAGTTTCATAAATGTGCATGATTCTAATACAATAACAAGAATACCAGTAGTAATGAAGATTATGGGCATCATCAATCAGTCTCACTTACCTGGACAGAAGTACTTGTCAGGTAATTTCTCAAAAGGTTTCCTAGGATCATTATAAATGTACCTGCACATCAATCAATCCAACCATTTAACTTCTACAATAATAAACATATCATAAATACATACAGGTCGTACCCAATACACAAGGCTGTCATCGCGTTTTAAAAAATTAAAAACTGACCCACAGTCGCGGCAGATATAGGCTTGCTTGGAAGCAACACGCATAGAGTACTTAGGAGCAGCATTAGCATTGACACTCGGAAGGCGGAGGGAAGACGAAGAAAACGATGATCGCAGCGGAAGGCGGTCAGCAGGGAGTCTAAGGCCTATGCTGGCACCTGCAGGAGGAACTAAAGCTGATGGAATAGCTGCTGATGCATTTTGCTGCAGCTGACACTGTACTGTCATTGCCATGGTTTTTTTTTTGGTGATTATTTTTGGTTAATGCAACTTTTGTTAAGTGTTATTTGTAATTGTAACTGTTTTTATGTGTTTTTGTAATTTCAGCCTTTAGAATTGAAAGGAGGATAAGGGGAGGAGATTGAAGGGTGAATAGTTTAGAGAGTTGTAGGTAAGTGGTTGGTTTGTGTTAGTGTAGTTTTTGGAAATTCATAGGCAAATGAAAGCGTGGCATCCTCATAGTCTCTTTTCCTTCCTTTCCTTATCTAAGATTGGAGGGACCAAATTGTGCTACTTTTTCTCTCTTTTTTTTTTTTTAGTTGTTTTTTGTTTGAACTTTTTTATATTTAATTTTTTGTAATTTACCCATACTTTAAGTATATTCAAATGTTGACCATTGTGAGGGAATTTTCAGTGAAAATTGGATGGTAGAGCTCGTATACGCAGTATCATACTGTCATTCAATCAATCAAAGCCTTAGTATCATACTGCCATTATAATCGTAAAATTGCAAAAATAGTTGCGGCTAGTGAGGACTAAGGAATAAGATTGCATATCACTCGACCTTTCTCAAATCACGAGAAGAAAGATTCTTATTGAAACTTTGATGTTGGAATTAGTAATCAAGTTATCATAGACAGTTATATACTTATATGGCTATGTAATCTGTACCAAATTGCCACACTACCTTCCTGAAAGAAAAGGACATCACAGCCCTTACACAGCAACTTCATAATTCATATCATATAGAAGTGTTAGTCTGTTAAGTGTATAAACGTTACATCACAAATTCACACTACTGCACCAAAAATTTACACTTGTAAGAAAGAGATCACAGAGGAAGGAAGAAGCATAGTGGAAACTGTATTAAGGACAGTGAAGACTGAGGAGACTTGATTTGCGTTGTAACCTTGATGTTTATAACTATTGATGCTGCAAAATTACGTAATTTTCTCAGTACATAATGGACTTGAAATCTGACATATGACGCGCATTGAGAAAATTACCAACATTGATGCTGCAAAATCACGGACTGCTCTCGCTACACATTAGCAACAGGATGCTAATAGGCTACTACACTAAAATGAATGGATGATCCATTTGAATGGATATATCATTTACAACAGCAAACAAATATGGCACCACTAGAAGCATGATCTTCAAGGGGAAAAAATGTTCAGCCGCTTAACATTGTCAGCAAATGCCTTTTACCACGGCTTAAGGTCACCCACAGGTCCAGCAGTCCAGTTCAGGACCTTTTGCCCAGGTTTCAAGTAAACATCTCGGCTGTGTGGTAATTTACGCGCAAGCCCATTCAAAATTTGATGAAAAGCATCACCAGATTGAGCAGGTGTAGGAAACAACATAGCTTGTTTAACTGAAGGGTTGGCTAGTAACCTCTGTTTTCTCAAAATAACTTCAGGGGGAATTGAAGTAAGAATTGTATCCAAATTTGGCACATCCTTCTCATCCACAAACAACCCGATTTCTTCCCAAGGGATGGCATCCGCAAACGGAAGAACAATATCATCTGCTATGATGACCGGAATGCATCCAAATATAACAGCTTCAACCAATCTTGGACTCCAAGGAGCCCAGCCAAGTGGGCACAAGCAAAAGACAGCTCTTTGCATATCCTCATAGTATGTTGTTGGATGCTCAGTTGATATGTCGAACAGTGGGTTGTCTTTAAAGTTTTCCCAAACAGCTGCTCGTGCACCTCTGTATGTCAGGAAATAAGATTATTTGAGCACAAGTTATTAGCTAGTTTGTTACAGTTCAACCGGAAAGCATATTCATCTCCAACTTTCTTATCCTCTTGACACTTAATTTCAGGTTAGTATTGTAATACACATGGGGTAGCACATAGCATAAAAGTTCAAAACAAGGAGTCAAACAAAAAGAAATCTTCAAATCAATTGACACAAAATAAGTGTTGGACTTTTTGGGTGTGTAACAAGATAAAGAGGGGAGGAGCTAGGGCAAACCTTGCATAGTAACCTCCTTCAGGGTCATTTCCCACGTCATAAAAGAGTCCTCGGAAGTAGACAAAGATGGAACGAGGTGTCTCTGGAGGAATCAGATGAGCTTGCATTTTTTGCGGAGGAGCATATGGAGGAATGGTGATGGAATTGTCCTTCAAGCAAACATGATTCCGCTGACCAAAAGTCTGAACTAAGGTAGCACGTTGTAGCAAAGGAAGAATCCCTCTCTCAATTGCCTTTTCTTCCTGCAAATATGTCATAAAATAGATAAGCTTATACACCATCACTGTTCTGTAAACAAGTAAAGGACAATTCAAGGCTCTGATTCTCTGTTACTTTCTGGGTAATGGGTAAAGGAGTTCAATATTCTTCTCACCTGGTAGTGAAAACAAGCACCAAAGTCATGAGGTACCACGAAGAAATGGTCTGCTCCTTCAGTCCTATTCCAATAAGGCCAATTTGATGAAATAAGCTGTATAGCACTTCTCATCATACGTGGGGATTTAAAAGGCAAAGGAAGGCCATTTGGTGTCAAATCACAAGTGCTATACACTGGGGTGTAAAACCAATCAGCTTCCTCAGGATTAAGGGTTCGGACTGCACTAGACAAAAGAAATCGGTGCATAAATATCTCTGCTGCAAACATGTGAGTAAGACATCTTTGATCCTTTTGTAATATCTTTTTGTTGTATTTGCTGGGAAGCTCATACACAAAAACCTTCAATCTTCCAACCGGATCATCTTCCAAGACATCACCAGCACTACCTGAAGTAAGTTATCATCAACAAACATCAGCAAGGTTTATATGAAAAGTGCTTCCTTCAGTGCTAAATTACAGCTTATGGATAGTTTTCTAAAGGTGAAGTACACAAGCAAAATTGAGCAAATTGGGCAAGTAAAGCCAGCTAGGCTAAAAGGGTGTAGTGTTCCCTTCCATTATTACAAGCTCTTGAAATTTCCCCAATCCACACATAGTTGCTCATAGCAAAGCAAGAGGAACTTCGGCTAGCATCATATAATTTGATCATGAAATGTCTTATTTGGACTTATTAGCCACGACATCATTAAACCACAGCAGCTAAATCACCTATATTGCCAGCATTAGTGGGTTTATGGGACCATCATTGCAATAATGTCCACATTCAAAATTTAAAGACCCTACCCTTTAATGAAAACAGTGGGATAGAGAAAATATATTGCTATAATTTAACAACTGTTTATGTTAAGACTTTTTAGAATAACAATTGTCTTAAGTATTTAAGGGATTGCTTCTTCAAAAGGGGTTGGAATTATTATGAACATACAATTCTATGGCTAATCAATGGATTTAGGTCCATAAGCCATATTTACCTACAGATATTAACACATATTACAAATTGTCTTAAGTCGAAGTATCAATTATGTTAAACAGAAATTGTAGTTACTCAGATTGACATGGAGTTGATTACACGCATAGGTAATTCTCTATTGCTGACGATGTCTTTCTAGATTATATAGGTTGTACTATGGTCCTGTTTGGTTGCCAACAAAAACTGGGGCAAATGCAAATTCATGGGAAGTAAGAGGATGTGGGGTACTTGTTTGGTTGATACCAAACAGTAAAAATGGAGAAAATGGAAATTCATGGGAGTTTCAAATTCTCATTTGTCAATCAAACAAGGAAATTCCTTGGAAATTAGCAAGGGATTTATCTTCCATGAAATACAAATTTCTTTCGGAAATAAATTTTCAAACAAACCCAACAAGGCTAAGTGCACAACGCTTCTGATTGTGTCTAGGTTCTGAACTCTAAGATATCCAAATAAGTTAGGTTTCCAAGGATCTATGGTTGATGACGTCTTTCTCGAATACAACATTGCTATTGAATTGATTCCACAAAGCATTAAGATATCTAACTAGGTTGGGTTTGTATGTAAGCTATATATATTACATTGGCTAGGAAAAAAATAAAGGGTTATTTTCTTTAAGGGGAAGTCTTGTAGTCAACAAACGGACATATACACGTAGTAAGTAAATAAAGGAACAGTATTGCATGATCTTCTTGATTTTCTTTTGGTAACGAACTTAATAAATTCTAGCTAACTCAGGGTCATAAAATAGCGCAGTTAAACCAATTTCTTTCCCTATTAATTGATTTTTCTCTACCCTCTTCCCCCAAATTCATCAGTTATGTTTAATACTACTATTATTAGAACCTCAGGCTTATATATTACTTGAAATAACTATCTTTTAAGTAAGATTGACCCCTAATTCCATGGCCAGCTCCCCTATTTCCATGTCCATCTCTCTACAACCTAAACCTTTATTTTTACTTTTTGTTTCAATACTAGAAACATAACTTTGCTAATATTATAGGGTGAATTTCTTCTACTCCGTAAAAAACTCCATAAATCATAAATGTTATATTATGTCATAGAATTTTTTTGGAGGAAGAGAATAAAATGGTTTAAAACAAATACGTTTTGTTTCTTCCTTGAACACCCATATATCTTTTGTACTTCCTATTATTTCCAAGTAAAAGCCCAATGTTGAATGACAATCACCAGTTAGATCAACAAGCACCAAGCAAGCCAAGTATAACCACTTCAACCATTAGTTATTCTTTTAGGTTGTTTTTCAATTCTTCAGATTCCCCCATAAACAAGTCCTTCTTTGGTCAATCATTTGGATGTAACTCAAACCCAACTGCTACCCAAAAGGACGTGATCTCATTGCGATTCACATCCTACAAACAACTTAGTTACCTCCACCATTTTTCGTTCTTTTCTACAAACTTGATTTAATGTTGAGTTCTAATTATTTGCTACATAAATGAAGGTCAAAGACAGCAATATCTTCCCGAGTTCCCATAGACATATATCTAAAGTTTCAAATTTTAACTCAAAAACTAGCATCTTTAACAGATTCCTCATTATCCTATCTTTCAAAAACCAACATTGCTCTATGCTAGTACACACCCACTTCACACAATTAATTCAGCTCAATCAGCTGAGTGCCACTATCACTTCTGTGATCTTATCTTACAAACATGGCTATACAACAACAACAACAAAGCTTTAGTCCCAAATTAGTTTGGGGTCAGCTTGACATGAATCAATATGAGGAGTCGCAAAAGTCATCAGCACAAATACTCTTCCTCCAATCTTCCCTATATGACACTAAATGTTCTTCAAGCCCCAACACCCTTATATCTCCACTAACAACATGACTACATGAGATAATGAGATGCAAACCGGATATGATTGCTTCTCGAAAATTTACAAGAGATCAAATCAATCCACACTATCCTACTACACTGAAACAAACTTAAGTCAGGTACAGGTTTTTTGGTATGGTGAAATAGCCCTTTTCATCATATAAACAGTTCATTGAAGATCATAAGAACTTAAGAAGGATCCCTCAGAAACACAATATCATGCCCAAAACAAACCATTACTTCAAACAGTTCAAAGATCAATATTACCAACATCATATACAAGCATATAACATTTAATCTTATCATTTCTCAAAAAAAATACAAAAATGTATGCGAAAAAAATTCCACAAAAAAGCCCAAACACTCAACCAATCAAATCAAATCACAACAACAACACTTCAAGTTCATAAAAACCCAAAAATCACAAATTCCAACTAACAATCATATACCATAATACTAAAATCAAAACAACAAGATAAGATAAATCACAAAAAATTCGAAAAACTACCTGAAATCCTTTCAGTAGGATGAGTTTGAGCTCTCTTCTTAGCATCAATTTCAACCCCACCAAACAAAATCACTACAATCAAAATAAAACCCAATTTCCAAATCTCCATTTTTACTTCTTCTTCAATCAATCAACTCACTATAAACCCAGAAAATACAAAACACTTAAGCTAAAATTAAGAATTTGGGTATCAAAAAAATCTCATTTTTAAGCTAAATACTCAACAAAAATTAGATGGGGTATTTGAAGATAGGTGATTTTAGTTGGATAGATAGTCGACTTCATACACCAAAAAAAAACTTTGAGTCCTTTTTGCTGGGATTACAAGGGAAGCTGTTTTCTGACACTTTTGATTAATTTTGTGTTGTTGTTGTCTGAAAAAGATTAATTAAGATGTAATGTGTGATTATTTTGATTAATTAAGTTTATAATATGGTGTTTAATGGCTTTTTGAAGAAGTTTGTAGTAGTGAAAATTTTGACAGTTTTTTTTTTTTAAAGTGTTTGATAAAGAGTCAACTTCATTTACCAAAAAACTTTGATCCCTTTTCTTTCGGCTACTCCAACGGCCCATTGTAATGTTGGGTATTTGGTTGGGTTTAATTTTGTAAGTTTTAGTCTGGTGTCGAAAACTCTTTCTGCTCTTTCGAATTCTTCTTGATTTTTCACTTTTCGATTTGGTGTTTGATGCTCATTCGTTATCTGGACAAAGTGTATATATATAGTGAATTTAAAAACATGAATATCTTACACAAAATAAATATGTTAAATATATATTTTTTGGTGTTAAGGGAGCCATAAGGGTTGGGTTAATGGTGAAAAACTGAGAATCGATCTCATGTCCTCGTGGAATTAGGAGGAAAATTCTAACCAACTAAACTAAACTCATATACATGTGAATTACAATCAAAGTTGTAATTGTGCAACTAAAACTTAAACGAAGCAAAATGTACACTTAAGATAGTAACGCTATCTTTACATTGTGATTGAGAAAATCTCAATGGAACACTGAAACTCAAACAAAATCTTCAGAACTAATGGAAGTGAAACAAAAGTTGTACTTCATATTTGCGTATTCTATAACTAAGCTTTCTCAACTTAACACCAACCTGACCCCATATTTTAATTACGAAAGATTACTATATGAGTACATGTGACCTAATTTTTTTTCCAGTGTTAATGAGCCCTATGAGCAATATTAATCTATTCGAGGGCTTAGGGAAGGTCTCAATCTTTTCCAATAGGCTAAGAGTAGCTCATTTATTGAATTTGTATGAATTGCATCACACATTGTTAATTATTGTACTTTGTAATTAATAATTCTACTGAGGAACCTTAACCGGTCGCTATTGATTGATAATCTGGTTTAGAAAAAATCCATAAATTGACTATGATACCAATAAGATGGAGAAGAGATAAGTCTGCTTACAAACCTAAAAAGGTTACATCTCAAAATTCATTGGCATTAATTAATCAATTTGTTATATATATCTTCTTACTCACAAGTAAAATCCAATAATTACTTGGTTCAAATCATTGTGCACTAAATCCAATTTATATCATGAAAGAGTCGTAGCTTTGCTTTTGCTTCAGTCGAACCCTCAAATTTGGTAACATTGAAGCTACCAATATCAACGACATTACATGCCATTATGTCAATGTACCCCATGCATAAGCATCTCACATGCATGATGCATCACTTCAATATGAATGCACTTAGAATTGGTCATCTTTTCACTTGGCTTTCTAGGCCCCTCTTTGCATTCAATTCATTAGTATTGATACAACATAATATCTGTTTTTTGTAAATCAACCGTCAATTTAGTCTTGTGGTCGAATAGTTTTTTAATATGATAAACCAAGACAAGAAACTCATGATTTTGAGTCTCATTTATTCATTGAACCCTCTTTCCTAGTAAATTTTTTTGATGAATTGTGTTAGAGGAATTGAATGAGATTAAACGGGATTGGATTACAATAAATTGAACGTATAAAATAGGATATGAAAGATATAAACACACTCGAAAAGACCAAAATTTGGCAACTCATCTTATTCATACTATTATGCTGCTAGCATGAAAATAGTTACAAGATTAAAAACTATTATGTTGTCCCGTCCCGGTCGAACCAACCTTTGTGACTTCTACGTTTCTACCTACACCAAATTGACATTTACAAGTCTAGTGCTCATAATTCATGCAATAGGTCACGAAGAGTCGAAGATGGTGATCAACATATCGTATCTATTTGTTTCTATCCCTTGTAATTAAACTCGTTTCACCATATACAAAGTTTTTCTTTTGTTTTTTTAGTGTGTGATAGGGAGTCACAAGCTAGGCGGATGACGTAATTATACATTTATACTCATTCAATATCTCCTGATGTCGTTAGAAAAACTCTAATTAACATAGTAACCAACTAAGTTATTCATCACTCCTACTGTATACAAGATATTTGAAAAACGAGTAATCAATACACTAGGAAAGCAAATGGGACAATCAATTAGATTGAGCTCAAACTTTGTAATAGTATGTGATCACCTCCTCTACATATATATATATACCATAATATTGTTTTTCTTTTAGGATTTGCATATTTAAGGGTAGCAATCACAATCAATATCAATTGTAGAAAATCTTGAAGTGTGACCTACTAATCTTAATTAGTTAGGGAATCTAAATGATATTGTTTTGCATTAAATCACCTTGAGTCCTCAACTTATACTAGTAAAAATTAGGTTGTTTGGTAAGTCCAAATTAAAGGGTGCAACGCTGGGGCGGGTAGGGGCCTCGGCTGCAAGCAATTTTTGAATTTTTTTTTTTAAAAAAAAATTAGTTAAAAAATGCAACGGGGTAGTTTCTTTAATACTCTCTTCGTTTCACTTTATTCTTTATGTTTTGACTTTAAACACTATTTATAAATCGCATTTTGACCGTTGTTTGTACTTTATATGCAAGTAAAACATATTCATAACGGGTCTTATTTGATTTGTTTTCATTTATTCTACTAGAATATTAAGTTTTTATAAATTTTACAAATATAAAATTAAAAATATAAGCATTACAAAATTTACATTGGCAAACATGTAAAAATGAAACGTACAGAATGAAATGAAACAGATGGAGTAAAATAAGCTAGCTTATGTTTCAAGTCCTCTCTAAAAATATGAAACTCAAGTTATGACCCCATCTAAAATATTTTCTGGTTCTGCCCAGAGGTAAGTGTTAACTACCAAATACTTAAGTTGAATGTTAGGGGTTCGAATTCACTTAAAATTAGTTATCGACTTCTAAGTTTATACCTCCTCCCTAGCTTATCTATTTTAATTAAACTTTTTCAACTTCACCACAAGGCTTTAGGGCCTGATTACTTCAACTTAAAATCCATTCAGTTCAGTTCAATTCAGCTCAACTCTTCTCTTATTTTGCTATTCATTAATCCTTCATAAAAAAATTTCAGTTCAATTCAGTTCAACTGTTTTAAGTTGAAGTAAACAGGCCCTTAGTGGCCTGGCCTCCAAGAATCCATTTAAGGTCGGACATTTTGAAGTAGTTATGGGCGCTCTCTTTACCTTAAACAAAAAAAATAAAACTAGATTTCAAAGTTCTTTTAACTAGGTTCAGTCTATCACGTCTAACAAGCTAGTTCCCATTGTTTTTCAATTTAATTGATATGGTATAGTAATCAAAACTATTTTGAAACAATAAGTCCATTTTGTTATGATCCAATCTATAATAAGCTCACTTAGCTTAAGTTTAAATAAACTTAATACTTTCCGATTAATTGCAATAATTTGATATTATTTATGAGTTATAAAATATACAATTGTTGCAACTAATTGAAAACAGATATAGTATATAAGATTTGATAGAAAGTAAGTTGAATAAATGACACTAGATAATCGAGATATCACATGGCGTATTATTTTAGACTTTAGAGAGGGGAATGATGCACGTTGGTAATAAATTATGAGTAGTTGGGAAATGGCATGACCAATAATAGCAAATAATAAAATTGCATGATTTTTTCAAAACTATACACTATTTCTACTAGTGCATAGTACAACATATACTAAAAAAAATAAGCCAGTCATTCAATTTAGGTTGATAAATTTTCTGGTTGCTCATGTTTTTTCCTTCAATTCTGTCATGCAATTTATTCCTCCTAATTACTGCTCTTCTTCTTAATGCTTGATCTTCTCCTAGAATCTAGAGAGAGAAAAACAGCACAAAATTCCTCAAAAAAAAAAAAACAATAATTTGGCAAATGATGGAAGAAAGTGATCAAAACATGAACGTGAAGGAGAGTAAATTGCAAAGCAAGGATATTATTAATAATAATAAGCCTACAGAAGAGCAGAAAATCTCACAATTAAGAGACTTTGTTGAAGTTCGGGATCCTTCTTCTAAGGTTATTATTTTCTTTTTTTGCGCCTTTATTATTTAAGAGTTATGTATATTATTTTCCTTTAATTCATTTTGATTTTTTTCTGTGTATATATAAGAAGCAAGAATATATATATATATATATATATATATATATATATATATATCATACAAACACAAAACATGTATGTGAGCCTATCGAAATCTGTTCTTTATTCTTAATTTCTTCGATATTAGACCACCCTAGAAAAAGGAACATGGCACATAATTTATCAAGATCGATCTTTGATATTAATGTCACAACCCAATTAGTTACATATATTATTGTGTAATATTCGATCAATAAAAATATCTAAAATGCTGAATTATATATCTAAATGGTAGAGGACTAACTCAACCAAAAATTTAAACTTATGGTTGAGGCCCAAGAATTGGTTTTATCTCTATCACGCCCCCTCACCCAAGAGCCCGTTGGACCTGAAGTGTGGATGCAACATGGGTCCTCTCATACCCTGCGCTTAATAATTCCACGTGGATGAGATTCGAACCCGTGACTTTTGTGTCACGTTGGCTCTGATACCATGTTAGAGGACCAACTCAACCATAAACTGATTTACCTAGTCATTAAGATTGTGTTTCTTAGTCTAATAAGACTCCTAATGCTAACCTATAAATAAGGCAATGTAAACTACTATCATAATCAAGTTAATAACATCTTCTTCACATATTTTGTTATAGACGAATCAACTTAATAAATGCATGAATAGGTATTGATCGAAATAATTAGTAAAGTTGCTTGTCGTGTAGGCTAAGGTAAAAACTGATCTACATATATAGAGATTATTGACGAAAATGACTCTACGTACACTTTAGCTTATACGAAACTACGAAGCCAAAATTTGATGAGTAGCTAACTTCTCAAATAAAGAAGCTCAAATTATCTTTATAATGAACTTTTACATGTAATTTTACTTCCAAATAAGTGACTGTAACTCCTTAAACGAAAGGAAATAGTCCTCGCATTATATCATCTTTAATTACTTGTGATGTATATTTATCATGTATGTACACCAGGAGTTGGATGACTTAGCATTAAGGAGATTCTTAAGAGCCCGTGATCTCGACGTCGAGAAGGCGGGCTCTATGCTGTTGAAGCATCTGAGATGGAGGAAAACGTACATACCAAAGGGGTATGTGCTAGATACAGAAATCGAACATGAACTTAAACAAAACAAGGTTTTTGTAGGAGGAAATGATAAGAAAGGACGTCCAATTTTGGTTATTTTAGCACGTCGACATTTTCAAAATACTACACTTGGAGGTTCTGATGAGTTTAAGCGTATGTTTCTAACTTCTTTTATTTTGTAATTGTTCGTGTATCTTAAGTCACATGTCTAAATATATATTCACGTCCTATATTTATAATGTATATTTTCTTGGAATTAAATGTTTTAGAGATCGAGATGATTTTTGTTTGGTTTGTTAAATTTACAGGATTTGGTGCGTATGTTCTTGACAAGATATGCACAAGGTTAACTTTTACTCTTTAGTTTTTACATTAGACTATATGAACCTAATTTCGTACGGGGCTTTGTTTGTTTTCCTTGACTGAGGGGACAATAACGTACCAATTTGCTGCTATCACTAAATTTACTAAACAGTGAGGGTGGAACTTTGGGGCAGCCTTGACTCCAAACACTCCCTTAGCTAGGAAATATCTAATACAAGGAAAATGATATACGGAGTACATAGTACATATAATAACTATTTTAGGTGATGAAGTGGAAAGTTTAACCAAATCAAATACTCCATACTAATTACAATCATTAAATAAATAAGAAATTTTGTCATGCATTTTCAGATTATACACATTTGAAAATATATTGAATGTTTATTTATAATCCTAAAGGTTGTTACTTGTGTATATGTCATCACTTTAATCTGATACGGAGTATAAATAAGTATTGAATGTAGCCCTATATAATTAAGCATTGAATTAATATAATTAAATCATCCAGTTCCTCCATTGTTGGAAATGCAGGATGCCGGTTGGACAAGAAAAGTTTTGTGCAATTGGTGATCTCAAAGGATGGGGATATTCTAATAGTGACATCCGAGGATATCTTGGGGGTCTCTCAATTTTGCAGGTAAATAATGAATGTTATTTCATATACTCCTTCCGTTTTTTCTAGTTGTAACAAATAAATATTTTATATCTCATAAAAAATACGCATTTGTTGCAACTAAACAAGACGGAGGTAGTAATAATTAACAACATATGTCAACATGCATGCTATATTCCTATCATCCTATGTATATATAAATGTATAATGTATTGTTTTGAAAGTTGGAGAGTACATTTTTGTACTTTTAATGTAGAAGGTTAATTTAGATTGTATTTGCAGGATTCTTACCCAGAAAGATTAGGGAAATTGTTTATAGTAAATGCACCACGAATCTTTATGGCAGTGTGGAAGATTATTTATCCCTTCATTGACGATAACACCAAAACCAAGGTAAGTATTCTAAACTGATCTGTTTTTTTTTTTTTTTTTTTTTTTTTTTTTTT
>PYUH01000078.1:3850494-3872553 GCA_016808085.1 Suaeda aralocaspica
AATATCGATTTATAATATATTTTGCATTATTATTATTATTATATTAATATACGAATGAAGTAACTCACATTTCTTCTTACATTTTTCTTAAATTTTTTTTTTTTTTTTTTTTTTTTTTTTTTTTTTTTTTTAAATATCGATTTATAATATATTTTGCATTATTATTATTATTATATTAATATACGAATGAAGTAACTCACATTTCTTCTTACATTATTTCTTTATTGATAATTGGGGGACTCCAATGGTAATTAACTTATATAAGAACTTTACAAAATTGAATTACAGAACATGTGTTACTTTCATGGAAATTAAAAATTCCACAAAAAAAAAATAATTTAAATTTCCTTTTTATTTTTTTTTTATATACACTTTTGCAGATAGTATTTGTGGAGAACAAGCAGCTAACATCAACCTTGCTAGAAGACATTGATGAGAGCCAACTAGCTGACATTTATGGAGGCAAATTGCCACTGTTGCCCATTCATGAGGCTTAGCTTTTATTATTACAATGTCTTTCATCCCATGTTCATTTATGCGTACAAACACAACCTACATACATGTACGTAGTATATACAGAGTATTTGTATACTTGTTGTCGGTGTTCCAATATTTTTCCACTTGTCCCTTTAGATTGCCCTGTTTTTTCTCTCCCTCGAATTTTATTTACACGTTGCATTCTATTTTTATGATTAACACAACTTTAAACATTAGTATCTTAAGTTACATATCAGAAAATGTTATGAAGTGATTATGTATTTGAAAGGTAGACTGGACGTTTTTCATAGATTCGTAGTTTAGTACACCCTCCTAATGTAAATTAAAAGCTAGAACAACTATATGTCAAGACATGCAACTCTAAAACAAAGAAAAAGGTAAATGGAAAGAGAAACGAGTCTACGAATAGGCACGATTGGCAAGAAAAACTTCATTGTCAATGCAACAAGTTTTGTGGCGTCACTTACCAAAGACAAATGACTATAAGACATTAAGACCTAGTTTCTACAAAAAATTTCGCAATTTGAGATATAAAAAAAAAAAAAAAAAAGTTTTAGGCTGAAAATGCCCAAAATCAAGGTATATACGTGGTATATACAATATAGCTTTCGACCTCACATCTTGAAGGCTGCTTTGAATCCTATCTAGTCTCTCTTGATATCTCGTTAATAGCTTTCTAGTCGATTTCAACTAACTATATAGGAGTCTTTTGTTAATATGAGCATCAACTAACATGTAAAATTTTAGGCCAAATTTTTTCAGCTCTCCAGTATCCCCCGATAAGCATGACTTATAACCTTCATTTTTTTTTTAGAGGGTCGCCTAATTTTCTCCCCAAATTTCACTCATTTACTTTTGATAATCCTATAACAATCCACAATTGTTTGTATTAGCATCAAAAAGCTTGTTATGTTTTCTTCTAAAAGATACTCGAAAAATGTCAGCTTATCTTTTTCGTTATTTCGAGACAACTTTTCAAAAATCCCGAAAAGTTCCCAAAGGCCCACAAGTATATTTTCGGGACAAGGATCCTTCAAAAACTGTGAATTATAGTCTTCATTTTCGATTTTTAGAGGGTTGTCCCGAGCTCCGTCTTATTTTCTCATTGTATTTCTCCCACATGCTGTTGGTGACCCTAGGGAACCTTACACTCGGTTTAAGCCTCTAAAAATCATTTATCTTTCCTCTATAGACAATCATTGTAAAAAGGCACACTAGCCTTTTCACTCTCTTGAGACTCGCTTTATGACCTTTCGAACCCCAAATAGTTACTTGGGGACTCTCTTTTGATCATAAAAGAACATTGTATGACAAATTTTTGTTCAGAACCCCGAATGAAACCCCAAAAAGTGTGACCTATAACCTTCGTTTTCGGCTTTCATATATAGGGCTTTTCCGAGCTCCTTATTTTCGCACTAGTATTTTTATTTTTTATTTATCATATGTAATAGGTGACATCAGGACACCTCACACTTGAATTCAGCCTAAAAAAAACCGTTATTTGTTTGTTTGTGACAACATACTGCATACAAAATTATATATTTACCCATAATATTTACGTTATTTTTGAAATAATTTTTTTTTATATATATATTTCTCCTAAATTCGCTTACTACAATTGACGTAGACGTACACCAACTAGTGCACAATATATTTCCATGTTGGTCCATACTTAAAAGGAGTGATAAAAGTCATGTTGGTTGTTTGTCTCATTAATTATTTTTGGTTGAGTAGATACACAATCATATTTTCACATTATCTTTAGAAAAAATTATTAAAAAAATACACAAAAGTTCAAATTTAGAAAGAAAAACAATGCATCAAGAAATCATAGATGTTAAAGAAGAAAGAAATAATCTTCAATCAGAAACTCAAAATTGCAATGGAAATGAAACTAACAACAACAACAATACAGTTGAACAAAATAAACTATCTTCCATGAGAGCTTTTGTTGAAGGTCGAGATCCCTTAGCTAAGGTATCAATTTTTATTTTTATGAATTTACTAGTATTTTTTAATATTTTAGCTGCATTTAGTTTTCTATATATCTGATGATGTGGACATTTTAAAAGTTTGAATATTGTTAGAAATGGAGGAAAACAGATAAGTTGTTTTCTGTTCACCTTATCAACCATTTTATGATGAGCTGAGCTGATTGTGTGAAATTCTTTGACTTAAGTGGGGTTGATCTTAACTTAATTTTATAATGATCTATATAGTTACTTTGCGTGTGTATGATTTAACTTATTTTAGCTTATCGGAATTTATTGAGTGTAAATTTAGCGTATAAGACCACTAAACTTAGTTGAACTTCTTTTCCTAAAATGAGCTAGAAAAAACAGGCGTTTTGGAATTATTAAGGCTTTGTTGTTGTTGTTGTTGAGTTAGATAACACGGACAAAATAGAGTCCTAGTTACATACATAGTCCCCAAAACTAAACAAAGATTCTAAATTACACATCAGGAAGTGGATGATTTGATGATGAGAAGGTTTCTACGAGCTCGAGACCTAGATGTGGAGAAGGCAGGAGGGTTGTTGTTAAAGTATCTAAAATGGAGGAGGACATTCGTACCCAATGGCTTGATCTCAGCAAACGAGATACAATATGATCTTGGTCATAATAAGATGTTTCTATCAGGCTTTGACAAGCAAGGGCGTCCGATTAATGTTGCCTTTGGAGGTCGACATTTCCAGAATCAGAAGCCTGGAGGTCTTGATGAGTTCAAGCGTATGTTATATTGTTATGTCTGATCTAAGAAATCATATTTAGTTCATTCTTCAGCAGTATCGCTTCTGAGACATTTGTGGATTTTACAGGTTTTTGTGTTTTTTCACTTGACAAGATTTGCTCAAGGTATGCTCTACATTTCAGCTACTCCGCGAATCCTTAATCATTATCCTTCTTTTCTATGCAATCAAAGGAACTTTGTCTGACAAAACTACTGCATTGTACCTGGTCCTGAAACCAGGATGCCGGCAGGACAGGAGCAGTATCTGGGAATTGCAGAGCTTGAAGGATGGGGGTACTCTAACAGTGATGTTCGTGCATATGTTGAGGTTCTATCTCTTCTGCAGGTACGAACACAAACTATTGCTATCTGGCTATCTAAGTACAATAATATGAAATGCAGGCAGTTTTTTACATGTCAATGTTTCCATGCGATGTGTGTTTTCAGGAATGTTACCCGGAGAGATTGTGGAAAATGTTGGTAGTACACGCCCCAAAGATCTTTATGGCAGTGTGGAAGCTTGTCTGCCCTTTCATAGATGAAAAAACAAAGAACAAGGTCATTTACATTAACCTTAAGGCCAGCTTTTACATGTATATCACAATTTTATTACATTTCCCAACTGTTACTAAACTTTTTCCGTCACATTTTGCAGATAGTATTTGTACAAAATCAGCACATCAAAACAACCTTATTAGAACACATTGATGAGAGCCAGCTCCCTGAAATGTACGGAGGCAAAATGCCGTTAGTACCCATACAAGATGCTTGATAATAGTTAGTTACCCTAACAAGACCATTTTGATGTGCTTCTGCGAGCAGAAATTTTAAAGAAACCAGCATGATTCTACCACCACCGCGAATACTCTCTTTGATTACTCCCCTGCTGATTGAATCAACAACATATTCTTCACAGCTTGTGTTGATCATAGATTAATAAAGCTTTAGGACTGTATTAGGATATTCATCTGACAGCTAAACAAAATGCTCATGTATGGATAGCATCACCTGCAGATTTCATGAATATTAGTTAAGATCAATTGACATACTCAGTGTTTCAAGAGAGTTGCCACTAATATTCACAAGTTTCAATAAGCTCAGTTAATTCATATCACTTCAAATATGTTGATGCCATTTAAATACCCTTTGACCTTTGCAGCCTGTTCATACAAGGGTGAGCTTGACAAGGTGACAACTCATTTGTCCGAAACTCCGAATGAGGGAATCCGTAAAGAAAGCAATTGGTTTTCCATTGTATGAATGTCAATTCAAGGAAGGAGAGCAAAACACAATAAATACTCCCCCCCAACCCCCCACACCACCACAACACAAACACTCACACACACACAATGCTAGTCAATATCAGCAACATGAAAGAATAGCACCAGCGTAATGCAAAAATCTCATCAAATTTGAATAGTCAATATAAATTGTGGTTTACAGATAAGTAAACTAACAAAATGTCCTTTGTTAAAACATACACATGCAATAAATAAACTACAATTACATATTCCCTATGTTCCTATTTCTCCTTTTGTGGGCTATGAGCATGAGTCAAGGCGAGAGGAAATGGAACAAAGAACTAGGTGACAGTCAAAAGCGAAAATAGGGCAAAGCAAGCAATTTTCTTGGTGCCACTAGATGTACCATGGACATCCTCGGCGAAGCACCGGGGACAAGGATGGAGGGAGTATAAATTTGTCCACCACCTCCAAAAAGCATTTATATATTTCCGATACACAACAGTATTGCATAAATAGACAACAAGCAAACAACTAAAGTCTGCTAACTACTTTCCCATCTTTCATATATTGCCTCCACAAATATTGGGGAAAATTAAATTCCAAGTAGTTGGTTGAGTAAATTGGCCAACAATAAGCTTGCCCTATCCCCACAAATTTAATTGTTTTTTCTTTTCACAAAATATAAAAAAGATCATTATTAAGATTCATTGCCAAAAAAATAAGATTAAAATTAAAATTTAGAGTTGGTTGAATTTCCGCTTTGTCAAACTATTGAAGCCTCTTATATTCATATATAGCAAAAGAAAGCAGAGGAAGCAAGAACAAAGGAAATAAGAGATAGGCTAAAGATGGAAGAAACAAAGGAAGTGAGTAATGGTGAAGAAAGCAACGATAACACTGCTGAGCAACATACACTCTCCCTAATGAGAGCATACGTTGAAGGTCGTGATCCCTCTTCTAAGGTTCTCTCTCTTCCAAACTCATTTTACTTCTTTTTTTCTCTTTCATAAGGAAGAAGTCATGACAATATACAGATTTATACAATGTTTGGACTTGGATAGTAATTAGAATCGGAAAAAAAAAAAAAAAAAAAAAAAAAAAAAAAAAAAAAAAACAGGAAACAGATCTCTCCTTCTCCTTCCCTTCCATTTCGCCCGCCAACGAACCCATCATCCAAACATGGGAATTGGTTAGTTTCTCTTTTTTTTTCTGTGCATTTCCTACTATGTAAATAATGCAATTAGTGATCTTTAAAGATGATTTAGACAAGAAATGCTTCAATGTAATATTGTCAAAGACTAGCCTTATAACAATAAAGAAAGAATACAAGAGTGTTGCATGGTTGGTTAACACTAGGGGACAACATTAGGTTTGAGAATTAAGCTCAATTGTTACAAACAACATAAAACACAAACTTGTCACATGAAAACCAAGTTCAAAGTTCAATCACAATCTTCAATAATCCTTATTTCATGTTGATTAGACTCGAATCTAATAGCAGATGACATGGTATGTGTCCAAGAGTTTAGACTTTAGACTTCGCAATAAACAAAAACAGCTTTTACTGTGTATTTCCTAATTAAACTTAGATAGTCCATACATGTTGGGATGTCAAGGATCAAACTTAGGTAGTTAGGAAAATGAAGAGTTCAAGAACATTCTACAAATTATCATAGCAGTATAGCTTTATACATCATATAAAAAGTGTTCTCCGGAACTCAAGGAAGTTTTTTAACATACAACAGGTAGATGACTTGACACTAGAAGATTTTTGAGAGCCCGTGATCTAAATGTGGAGAAGGGAGGTGCCATGTTCTTGAGTATCAGAAATGGAAGAGGACATTTTTACCAAAGGTATGTCTCAGAGGAAGAGATACAGCTGACCTTTCCCAAAACAAAATCTTTTTAGGAGGCCAAGATAAGAAAGGACGCCCTATTGTGGTTGCGTTTGCTGGCCGGCACTACCAAAGTCCCAACCAGAGGGTCTTGATGAATTTAAACGTACGCCAATTGACTTGCTTCCTATTTTCAAATGCTAAATAGCGCGTTTAGTTTTCAGGTGCACCAATATGCAGTAAGACTTTCTACTCTACTCACCATTGTATTGTGTGGGTGCCTTACAGGTCTTGTTGTGTATACCCTTGACAGTATGCACAAGGTTACTCTCTATTTTAAAGCCCAAACACTTTCAAATTTAAGAACAACATGTTAAATGCTTTCCGATGATCTTTAGAACATATCACCAATATACTTGGACAATCTCACGCCTGCCTACAGATCTTTCTTAAGGGTTAACCACAGAACTAATTTATAAGCTTTATGTTTGTTAAATCAGGATGCCCCTGGACAGGAAAAGTTTCTTGCAATAGGTAGCGTTCAAGAGGGGATACTCCAACAGTGACATCCGAGATATCTTGGGCTCCTCTATTTTGCAGGTAACTGTTGTTTGGTTCTGCGCCCAATGGTTCTAACACCATACATCAAAGATAAAGAGACTATAAGAGAGAGGAAAGCTATAAGCCATTCAAATCCTTGAGTCCGTGTCTGTGTCAAAAAATTTCGGATTTCTAAATTGCAGAATTTTTTATAGAAGTGTTAACGACTAAGGGTATTAATGTGTGTTTGCACTGCAGGACTGCTACCCAGAAAGATTAGGGAAGCTGTTCATAGTGCATGCACCAAAAATCTTTATGACCGTATGGAAGATCATCTATCCCTTCATTGATGACAACACCAAGGCCAAAGTGAGTGTTCAAAAGCACTTCTTCCGCTGTGTGTGTGTGTGTGTGTGTTTTGGACAGGGGAAGGATTCAAACTTCAAAGCTCATTAAAATGGAATGAGTGCATGACTTACATGAAAATATTTTATGTAATAAGTCACTTGCTTTTGTTAATGCAGATCGAATTCGTGGAGACCAAAATTTGACACCAACGTTGCTCGAAGAAATTGATGAGAGCCAACTTCCAGATATATATGGAGGCAAATTTTCTATAGTACCCATTCAAAATGCCTGAAGATAAGTGTTAGAAAGTTGATGCAGTACAGCCACAGGACTAAGACCTCTAAAAGAATTGAGTGTGATTTTGCCGATATGATCACTGCTGCAGACTGCCGAGCATCCACGGAGTCTTAAACAATGAGTTTAGACAGAATTCATCAATATTCTTTGTAATTTTTGTTGAAATAATACTCCCGATAACTTTATGGTGATTGATGACAACAATAATATACCTGCATGTCAAACTCAAGCTAAGATCATCACGAATAATATTTTGGTTTATAAGGTTTTACGCAATAGTTCTTAAAAAAGATGCAACACTCCAAGTCATAACTAATTAGATGTTAATGAGTTAAACTAAGTACCAATCAAACTGCCAAAAGGAAGTATCAAAATTCAATAAATTTCCATATTGCTACCTAAGTTCTAGCATTACCTCATTGTTCAGTTAAAATGGCTTTTAACATTGTAAGAAATCATTGACTAACCGATAACTTTATATGGAGTGTCCTCTACACTAAAACCAAAAGGAAGGTTTCTGTTGAATACTAGCCATGACTTAGACGGATTTATCTTAGCTAGACAGAAAAGATAAAACATGATTTTTGGGGCTTTGCTTAGCAAGTACTCATCGTTTAATGATGTCTCGCGACTTGAACATTTCCACATTATGAAAAAAGGGAGCCCTGATGATTCAAGAATATCTCTAGTCAATTCTTAGGTTATGTTTGGTTGCATGTAGGAATTAAAATTCCTAGGAAATATATGATCCCATGGAATTGAATTTCCTAGGAAATGGTCAATCTGTTTTGGTTAACTATGGGAAGTTCCAGGTACCTAGGTCCCTCTAGGTAAAGAATTTCCATTTAGTGGGTAGTGGAAAATCCTAGGAATTCTATATTCTCGTGAACTTGTCAACTAAACAATATTGCCACTATCTAAATCCTATAATTCAATTTTTCACTACTTCTGTATAAATGTATCAACTCTCGCTATCAATTTATCACACAATTTACAACTTGATTTTGCCACACTTTTCGGATTGATTGACATCATCACTCATATACTTTGCACTCAGTGAAATCATAATGGCAGCTATGAGAGAAAAAACTACACTTTCTAGGAGGGAGAATAATACACATGATCGAGATATTTAAGAAAATCCTATACAAAATGGGGTGTATAGTTGAAAGAAGTATGTATTTCCTCTCTCATCACTCTCAGTACATGGCTCCTCCTAAAGAAGTGCCCATACCCCATATGTTGCCATTGCCAAACAGCAGAGGAAGTAAAAGAAAACATCTGCAACAAACATCTTGAAATATGAACAAATAGTTAAAGACTAGAAAGGAAGTAGAAAATTCATCTCGCAACAACACCCTTGTACAATATGCAACAGATAAACAATACCTCATAAATTAGTTTGGCAAAGCCATCCAGATGAGTTTCAAAAGCCAGAATTTTGATCAAGTCATATGAAATCAACCACCATGTGAACTCTCTTTTAGAACACACCCATAGATTCAACAACATATTTTTCATAGCAGTCGAATTATGGAAATAGGGGCTCTTCGTGACCATGTGAGGTCGTAAGAAGTAGAACAACCATCATACACTGCTCATTCTCTAACATCACCAGAAAGGACAAGTAGTCTGTTGCGCCATAAACAGATTGAATTCCCAATCAATTTGATGGGTAACCTGCAACATGAAAAGGTATTCAGGTTCATGATTCTATCCATCAGTTTGTATGCGAAATATCATCGAAAGATTTTAAACTGGATGCAGGTTTATAGGCTGAATTTCATCCACTTACTTATTTTTTTACTTTTTCAGAACAACCATTTAAAGAAATGCATATAACTATAGAACTGAGATTTGGCTCACTCAAGCAACGACAACCAAAATCTATCAGTAAAATTCATATGTATTCACCACACACACCAAATTTAAACCACCAATCACGGTGATTTATTTCCATTTCCAATAGTAGATTAGTATCCTCATCCTGAGCATTCATATCCTATCTTCCTTTTTTTTTTTCCTTTTTTAGGAGTGGAAACTCAATCACAAGGCTGGAATGCACACAGAATATTGATGAACCGACAAGTACCTATGAAAACCTCAGAGTTAAAGATATACATTTGCTTAGTATTTTGATAACCTGTGAATAAAAGGAAGAGCTATGCACTATCAGCACTGACCCCCTAAGGAATGCCCATATATGGTGCAACAATTGAGTCACCCAACTATAGATGTAGGTCAATTCACAGTTCGATTTTCCTTCTAATGTTAGAGTAACAAAGTGCTACAAAAACCAACCTATTTCATTTTATTCACCAAAGTGTATTTTCATCAATTTACCAAGCAAGCAGATAAATCTTATTGTTCTCCCCTCATTTTTAATGATTATGTATTGTCCACAACAAATTGAATATCATGAGACAAGAATATGACAGGGGGGCAGGGAGCCCAAAGCTACACATGTATGTGGATACCAAAGGGACGAAAGACATGTGTTTAGTACAATGTCATAGACTCATAGTTGTTATATGTTCCTACAATTAAAGGATTAGTTCGATTGCATAAGAGTCCACATATCCATGCTAATTTGACCTGCCCATACACATACAGAAATTCGATTGACTTGAAAGTACAAGTAAGTTTTATGATGAGATGAAACTCATCTTCTATAAAAGGGTTGATTAGAGGAATAATTAAATCAACTGATTAGCCTAATAAAGTACCTTCATATCCAAAGATGAAGCAAAACATCATAAACTTGAAATCTTGTTTCTCTCATATTCTTCACACCTTAGCTAGTTTATCAGCTAATCCACTCTTTCAGCCCTAATATACAGCATCCATACAAATCTCGGCTAAGCAATAGTCTTTTCAGAACAACATCGCCATGTACTTTAAGGAGGCTTCATGCTTGGAGCTTAGACCTAGTTCAGTATCACCAGTAATCTCCACAAAGCACGCACCCCCATCGAACTTGTGAAATCGGACACGATCCCTGACAACAATCACCCGGTCAACATCCTTGAAACTATTTTGAACCAAGAATGACAGTCAGAACAAGTTCGTAATTTCTTTGAAATTCGAATTTCTGTCCTTGGACCAGTTTTAAGAATTCCGAAAGCCAATGCATGCTAATTTTTCACTATGAGATCACAGTTTTCCTCCCTTTCCTCCTCTGAGACATCCATTAACACTGACTCTGTAGCAGGAGCATAACCTCGATCTTGGCTCTTTTATTCAATTGTTTTAGAATCTTGTCTATTGCCCCCTTTTCAGGTGTGTCACTACCTGCCTTAAAATGGTGTATGATCCCTGCCATTCTATCCAACTTTTCCCATAATCCTTGCGGACTCTTCTCTTATTCATAACGTCTCTTACGCTTTCAGAGTTACTCCACTGGGCTAAAGAACAATATTGTTTGACACAAACATATCACCACCATCAAGAGATGACACTTTGGTGACAGCAATTTAACCTAATGAGTTGTTTGTAAGTTCTGCAAGCACTAAGAGGGTTTTCCATATCACCACATCAGGTTGCATTGGCATTGCTCGATAGTGCATAAGCTTCATCTAGTTGTCCCACCGAGCTAAAAGATCAACCATGGCCCCATAATGTTCAAGTTTTGGCTCTATAGAATATTGTTTCTTCATGATGTCAAATATCTCTTCCCCATCTCAACTAAACCACAGTGACTACACACAGTTAAGATTCCAAGAAAAGTGATACTGTCTGGAAAACTTTCTTTTCTTCCATTGACAGAATACTGAAATAGCATCAGTAGCAAGTCCATGAACTGCTAGACCAGTAATCATCAATTCCAAACAGACACACTGCTGCTTTGTGGATCAAAAAGCTTTTTGCTACTTCAATCTTTCCACATTTTGCATACATGTCTATAATTGCAGATAGCAAAATGTCATTCATAGCAATCTCCTTCTCCAATCAAAAGATTATTATCCATAAAGCATGATCAAGGACTCCAAGCTGTGCACACGCAGAAACAACCGAGGAAATGTGAACTCATCAGGCTCCACATTCCGCGAACACACATCCTTAAACCATCCAATGCCTCCTCAAACGAGAATTCTTGACACAACCGCCAATCAACCGAGTTCCACGAGACAACATCCCTAAAGGCATGTTAAGAAACACCCCTTTTGGCAGAATCACCATCTCCACTCTTCATAAGCTAGAGCCATTACATTCCCAGTAATCAAATCTTCCAACATGGCTTTCGTTTAAGATGCGCCGGGCATGGCCAAGATTCCCACAATAATATAGGCCAGTAATAAATGAGAAACGAGCGAAAAATCGATCCAAATCCAAATTTCACAATCTTAACATGGGTTTTTAGCACTGTCTTCAAATCCAATGGGTTTTGCAGTCATCAGAACACATTTAAGCAATTGGGTATCTGAAAATTACAAATTATGCCACATTCGTCGACCTATCATTACAATGTCAAATTGTAAATTTATTGAGAACATTCAGCTACATATACATTCCATAACACCCATCTCAACAAAGGGGAAACAGCAATTAATAGCAATCATTTGAAGCATAGACAAAAAAGATTGATTTTTATAGTTTTGTTTCAATCAAATTACAAAAAACTTGAATTACAATCAATACAATGAAAAAATTACTAAGCAATTAATTCAGAATTGCAGCTAATAAAAAATAACTTAATTTTAAAATTAATTGATTAATGGAATAAGTAATTAACTGATTGTTTAGGAGAAGGGTAACCTGTTGTTGAAGAAGGTGTATAAAGGGTTGAAAAGCGTCGATAATGGAGGAATGAAATGCATATCCTTGTCTTCTGTGTAACATCTTCAATGTCTCTTCGTTTCGTTTCTTTTCTACCGTTAATAATTTACGCCTTGTTGAACACAAAGCTTTTTGAAAAGCTTTAAGAGCTTTCCCCAACATTAGAGGTTTGACTAGTTCAAGGTTTCGAACCTTTAATTAGGGGTGCTTATCGTGGTCAGTCGACGCGACTAGGGCATAGCTCGACTCGACTCGAATCTTATGCTTGTCATGTTTGATTTGACTTGTAACTCGATAAGTTGATAAGATTTGCTCGACTTGTGATCGACATTATTTGACATGCTCGACTAAAACTCGAGTTAGCTCGAAACTCGTTTCGTATTATGCATCCGGGCTTGACAGCTCGACTCTACTCGGTCGCTCAACTCGTTAACTTGACTCGAGCTTGTCTATTTTAGCTCACACTTACATCAACTTATATATGGATTTTACCATGAAAACGAAATAAAAAATAGCAAATTGCAAAAATTCGGATAAAACAGTAGTATAATCAATAATTATAAAGCACCAATTAGTCCATTACACCCACACACATTCCTAATTTCAATCCATACAATTATACAAATTATGAAACAATACAACACAAACATAACAGGCAGACCCTCTTTAGAGGATTTCCGAAAAGGTTATCCGCACTATACTTTTTTGCTCTTCTGTATCGTTTTATGACCTTTCGAATTTTAATAAGCTTTTTCGATGACTTTTTTAAACATAAGATCACCAAGTAAAATTTTTGGTATTTTTTTACAAATTCCTAAAATCCCCAAAAATGTAAATTATAGTCTTGTGTTCGCCTACTGAATAGGTACCCAGGCTCCATCTTATTTTCACCCTATTTCTATCACGTGTTGTAGGTGACCACATGACGCCACAAGCTTAGTTTCACCCTCTAAAACGTGTTATGTTCCTTTTTAGAGGATTCTCCTAGCATACCGCTTATTTCGCTCTTCCAAGTCCATCTTATGACATTTCGACACTGAAAACTGCCCAAGACTCTATTTGGACTAGAATGATAACATTAAAAAAAAAGAATGGAAAATTTTTTTTAGGACCCTAAGAACCCTGGACAAGTGTGAATAATAACCTTTACCTGCCTTCCAAGGTGTTCACATGCTCTATCTTGTTTTCACTCTATATATCTACTACGAGTTGCAGGTGACCACAAGATGCCCCACGCGAGGTTTTAGCCTCTAAAAAGTTTATGTGTACTCCCTTTTAATGATTTTCGAAAAAGGCATAGTGGTCGTCTTTCTTCTCCCTTCATCTTCTACGACCTTTGAACGTTGGTAAGCTGCCTAAAGGCCCTCTTTTGAACTAAATAACCTACTTAAATTCTCGGCAATTAATTATAGGACTTTAAACCCTTAAAAAGTGTGAATTATAAACTTTCATTTCGCCCTTCTAGAGGGCTTTCAATGGTTTCGTCTTATAATCACCTCACTGTATTTCTACAATGTGTTTGGGACCACAGAAGCGCCCCAGCGTCGTTTGACCCACTAAAAAACTTGGTATATTTCCTTTATAAGCCTATTCGAAAAAGCGCACATAGGTCTTTTTTTTCTTCACCCAGACATGGTCAAATGACCATTCAACCCGACAAAATATATTTTCACATAAATAAACATTCGCTGTTTACATTTAATTGGTATAATTATCATCATTAAGATCAACTGGAATTATCTAATAGTTATATATTAGTAAGGCCTGGTATGAAAAATAGATCGAGTATATATAACTTGATCCGTATCATTTGTTTACAATAATTATATGGAAAACAAACCTCAAACAAGCAGGTGGGAAAATGATGAAGTGCATGTTAGAGTATTGTTCTCAAGTCACTCTATAAATTTTTCTTTGGTCTCCTCCATAAATTAAACTTTACTAGTACCAAAATTGAAAGAGGGGGGGAAGTCACAAGGTAGTGGTAATAAGCCTAAAGTCAAGATAAAATAATGAGCCATGCTGCATGCATAGATAAGACGACTACTAGTTGGACACGTTATATGGTCGAAGAGGCTAGGTAATAAAAACGAGTACAAACTACACCTCAAAATTTCAGATCACTCTATTTGTTCATATATTATTAACTTCACACTCCATATCTAACACTGCAATTTTTGTACGTACCCTGATTACAATCTGTGTTTACCAGATATATAACCAATTTATATCCTACCTTCTATATATAGTTGTAACGATTTGATTAAATTATATTAATTTGACTACGGAGAGTCGATTTATTTCTTCTTTACTCAAATGCATGAGTGTAAAATATTGCATGCACTAGCTTAGCTTGCTTTACTGTTGATTAAGGTTAACTCTAGTCCTTCCCAATACTTAGCTAGCTATTGGGGAAAAAGGAACTAACAAGAACATGTGAACATTCAAGTACATACGTACCCCATTAAGCTTTTCGATAAAAAAAATTGATTGATTTGCTGGTTTGGTTTAACTAAGGGGTCTGTTTACTTCAACTGAAAAACATTTAACTGAAACTGAACGATGTGGAGCCGAACTAAAACTGAATTGAATTTTTGAACTGAACTGAAAAGTTTTTAGAAGGATTAATGAGTAGGAAAAATAAAGAGAGTTGAAGTGAACTGAACTGAACCTGAACGGAGTGAATTAACTGATTTAATCTAAAAGTAAACAGATCTAAAGTTTTCCGAGTTAGGTATATGCTAGACGTACGTACTCTATAAATAGTGTTATTATATATGACTACATTGAGATTGGGGTCGGATTTGTTAGATATTGAACTTAACTTTAAGTCTATTCTAGCAATAACTATATGGAAGTAAGGTCAAGTAAACTCTTTACTTGTACGGCCCTAGTCTTTGATATGGTCCTATTTGATCGTTATAGTGTTTTTTGTATTTTTGAAGTGAAATCAGTTATAGTATTCAAATCTCTATGGTTTGGTGATTTTTTTTTTTTTTTTTTTTTTTTTTTTTTTGATTTTTTCAAATAGTGTATTTGCCTTTTTTGAAATGTGCTTATAAGTGGCACATATTTCATAGACCATATTATTTACATGGTGCACCGATTTAACTTCTTGGATATGAAGGTAATAAAAACCAAGAAACCATAGGAAGTAAATCGGTGGATTGGAGCAAGAAGCTCTAGGCCTTTTATTTCTAAAGTGTGAGCTGAACATCCATCTCCTGTTACTGACAAACAACATTCGAAGACATTGGAAATATTCACATTTCTTTGACCAGTACTGTCACTCATTTGATTTTTTTCGTTGACTGCTCCATCAATAAGACTAAAAAATTGAAGTAATTTATTATTTTTTTTTTTACCTATTAGATATAACTTAACTTTTTTAGCAGAAGATAAAATCATTTAAAAGTTTACAAACTACAAAAAATTGAATTAGGTAGTAGTAATTCTCTTTTTATTTTCACAAAAGGGTATCTATTTGATTTTTTCTATACTTTTGAGTATAAAAAAACGTCAATTCGTAACAATTGTTGGTTTGTTATTGCTTATTATACTCTTCGTTGAATTGTACAGTAACAGTTAATTTATGAAGGAGGGGGACAAAAGAAAATTGTGAGAATAAGGAGTTTGATTACCCTCCACTTTTTAGTTGCAGAAAGTTTTTAGTTGCATTTGAATGGAGGCAATATATAGAGTAAAAATGAGACATTTATAAAAAATACCTTCACACCTAATGCTAAAAGTTCTAATCTCCTGCTTACCAGTGCTAGTTGTCTTTTGTGTTGTCTAAAATATAGTGTCATTTACAACCCTTAAATCATTTTCTAAAAAGGACGGTAAAATGTTATTGCAATAAAAAAAAACGGTAGAGAGTAATATTCTATATCGTTATACTGAATTTTTTAGGATGTCTGGTCTATAATGTTTTATGCACTCATTGGTATGTTATACATGAACCTTGTGAACCTGTTGTTGTGTCTTGAAATGCATGGAGGATCAACTCCATATGAGTTATTGTTTAGTTGTTACATTGGCATTAACATTTTATGACATCGTCGCCATTGCCCGAAAGAAAGCATCAGTGTAACAACATTTAACCTAGTAACTAGCACGATTGCAAAAACGATATTGTGCATGTGCGATCTAATCTTGGATGAGAGACAAACTTGGGGCTAAACTATCCATACTATAACAATATGCAAAAGCAAAAAATACTAATAAGCGGGCCATAATCACAACTAACTAACACAATCACGGTTAACACAGTCCAATAATGACAACCGAAAACAAGTCGATCCTTAGTTTTTGACTCTATCTCCGACTACCCGTCCTAACGTATTACTTACAAAGAAATGAATTTTTCTTTTATACTTGTTATCTTAAATCGTTGCAAAAATTTCTCTATAATAGTAGATACAACATCCATTTGAAAGGTAGCAATGGCAACTAAAATAGATCAATTACAAAAAATAAGCGGCCCTAAACTACAACAAACAACCAACTAACATAGTTCAATGTCAAGTCTCACTCATACTACTTCCTATTACTTCTGTAACGTATTACTAGCAACGATAAGTCCAATGTTGACAAAATCTCACATGATAGCATGCTACAAATCCGTGGATGATAGAGTGGGTATCGCAAATGAATCCAAAGTACTCCTGACAAATTTATTTTATTTTATTGACAGGATAAATAGGGCTTTTTTTTTTTTTTTTTTTTTGTCTTGTATTTAAAGGGCAAAAAGGCCATCCCCAATATCCCTTGCATACCTTTCATTAATACTGTACAAACTTTTCATTCTACCCAAATAGCTAAAATAATCATCCCAACAACTAGTAGTAGTTACTCCTATAAATAAAAGACTAACTCAGTTATACCAATGTACCCAATTCATGTGTAAAGTATCCTTACTTCATTTTCAATTACCTCATGCTACTGCCCAAACAAAAACACAAAATCTAACACCTTCTCATTCCTTGTCATTACCCTCCTATTTTGGCCCTTTTTTCATTATCTAGATTAACAACATTTGAGTAATAACCGCTTTTAAAACTAACTTCATACCAAATATCTTCTTTGTGAAAGTTATTGTAGGGTGCTAGTTATTTTTGTGTTACTTTAGTTGAGTTGTTCTATATATAATATATATTAATATATATATAAATGGATCAAGACCCTTTTACAGCAAGTCTTTTTTAGGTGGGGAAGATACCTAGAGGGGGTCTTACAACAGCACAACTCCAAGGCGAGTGTACAAACAACAAGCGGTCGCTCCGCTTCCGCCCTACTACACAAGAGGTGTAGTAGGGATGCGAGAGCCGGCTTTAGGAATTCCGTGGGGAATGGGGGAACATGGGAGTGGGAAATGCAAGGGGATGGTGTTGCATCCGTATGGGAATTCCGCGGGAAATGCTACTTCAATGCAGGTTCTTCTGGAGCTTGGAGAGTTCTTTCAACCGTCCGGGTCTTCATTCAGGTCTCCAACTTAGTACTCGCTTTTCTTTTTATTCTTTTTAATTTATTTTCAGTCCTACCACACTAATAATAGTCATGGACCTTTGTTCGATCATGCGTCTCTGTATCATAGGTTTGCATTTGTTTATGTTCACGTTCTTTTATTCTTCTCAAGTTTTATTAAGACACATTCAGTTCATCCTCCAGATATGGTCACCATTCATTTGTTTAACTATTACATACATTAGTTCCCAAACCATATCAGGAGTAATCTCAAATAGCTTTAGCATTCCTTTTTTGCCAGCAAAGCAAGATTAACACTATACGTATGGTGAATTGAGCGAAACGATAGCTCAAGTGTTAAAGTTTTCCTTTCGCCGTTAATATTCTGAGAGCCTTCTCGTCTTGGTACTGGCTGCCCTATCGATCGCAATATTACTTAGACCCTTGTACCCCTGGCTCCTATACAATAAATATTCTTTTTATCTGTGGGACCTAATCACTAAGACAAGTGATGATCGTCCGTGTCCTTAGATCTTTCTGAAACTAGGAAGAAACAAAAACCGCAACAAACAATACAAACTATCCCTAAAGACTTCCATTGCCCTTTTGCCCTATAAACTCTAACTGGTGTAGTCAGAGTATGGCCTAATTTAGCCATTAAGTCTCATTACTTCATTTTAATTCAATTTATGTTAATAATGCTAATTTTGATTATAATTGAATTTAATTAATTAGGTACTTTATCGGCAGCAAAAATTAGCAGAGATGGGTTCTCACGGTGAGCACACTGTGTGACATGGACAGGAGGATGAAGGGTGGAGAAGACAGTTTGAAAGCACTCCCCACATCTACCGTTTGGTCTCCTGTGTAGGGGAGCGTTCGGCATGAAAGGCGCATGCCATTCCGTGCTGGAGAAAACGCACGTCTTGAGGACTAGGAGGAACGTCACGCCACCCAGCCACGCCGACCACCAACAGGGGCAACTCATGAGCTTCTACTAATACACCGCGCCCCCGATTATTCTAACCCCCACCCATTGATGCCCTATCTCCAAAAGGTACATCTGATTTTTTGATCATGTACTATTTAAAAACATATAATGGTTCCTAAGTAAATATATAGTATTTCCGTCTGTTATTTTTACTTGCTAACATAGATCAAAAACTTGTTACAGAGATTTTGGTCCTAATGTACGGTGCGAATTATCAATAATTTCTAAGTTTTTATATGTAATACTATTATACATAGGGAGCAAAGTAGTAGGTTTGGCATACATACATAGTTACATACCCTTGCTAGCTTTTTCCTCCCATTTCATGAATCTGAATTTATTAGGAAAGTAACAATTATGGGTACTTATCATCAATAGCACTTTAGCTAATGCATAGAAACTTGTATGTAACTAAAAAGAGCCCAATAAATCATTAATATTAGCCAAAGGGTCCACATTTATGTTATAAAAGTTAGATATATGTATGTCATATGTTTTGTTTTTTGTGGCGGTCACAACCTATGATAGGATCATAATTAATTTTTTAGGCTTTACTAGGCCATAATTTAAGTACTAATCTAGTGGATTTATGATTTTAGTATGAAAAGGAATCATCATATGTAATATGTATTAGATTTTCAAAATAAATATTATGACTATAGGAGCATTGAGGTCCAAATTTTATCAAAAACTTTTAGCTAGGATATGTTAGTTATTCTATTTATTGATGATTTAAAAAATAATATGATGTAGCTGTATCATTAATTGGAATATTAAAACTTAATTATATTTTGACCTAAGCTATATAAACTTGCATTAGGTCAATTCTAGCCATTGTAATTAAATAATCTAATTACCCTAATCCTATAGTTTAATGACTGAGTGTAGGACTGTCGAAGAAGGGGGGATACATGAGAAAGAGGCGGTAGGAGTGGTGGAGGAAATGGAAATATGGGAGAATGTGGAGAATGCCAACCAACTAACCCAATTTCACAAGTCAAGATCAACAACAGAAAGAAGCATAGGAAAGACAACAAATCTCAGCAATGGACAAAGCATAAAAACTGTCCACAACATGATGAATAGAAATTAGGCAAGTTCAAACAAATAACATGGATGATGAAATTGGATGAAGAGGAGAAGCATATGACGATGATGAAGGTTGGTGTGGTGACCCCGGGAGATGGCAAACGTGAGCATCCATTTATTGTCACGGAGCCTGGGGAAAGTTGCTCGGGGAAAGAAAAATGGATTGAGGACTATTTGTTCCATTTGTACAAACAATGTCGTGAACTCTTAAGCCAAAGTTCAAACATTGCAAAGGAGGCTGGTGTAAAAATGGCCCGCTACTAAGGTAATTTACAATAAACTTCTTCATTGCCGATATTTATAACTACGTATTTTAATTCACCAAATTAGAAATACTCGTAAACATAGATTTGATTTCATGAATGATCAAAAATCATTAAGGGTTTATCCAAATTTTTATATATCAACAATGGTATTAACAATTTTACATGCATGACATATTTTTAAGCATTAACTTCAGCATGTCTTTTATTTGGCATTTATTCTCGATACGTAGCTGACCTATGGGATTTTGTTGTCCATGTTAAATTTGATGAGAAATTCTAATTCATACAACATTCTATGTATGATAGTAACAATTGAGTGCTTTATGGATTTGATTTGAATTAAACGAATGTATTTCCTATAAGAAACAAGAACCTAGAGTGATCAACAATTTCATGTACTTCCTGCAATCTAGTTTGGACATTGGGGTATTTTTATTGTCCTATGTGTCATGTTTGTTTACCCCCTCCCTTCTTCTTCATTCTCAATGTTTAATATAAGGGGAGTATTGTTAAGTTCACTTCTTAAAAGATACTCCACATCTTTTTTATGTAAAATACAAAATAATAAATTAAGCAATTACAAGAACATTCATGACAATTATTTCATTATATAATGATTATAGGACAAGCTAAGTAACTCTTCCCTTCATCATGAACCATCTATATATCAATTTTCAATTAACTCATTTGTAAGGGGAAAACAAAAAGTGTCATCTCATTGCAATATTGGCATTAATAAACAAATACTTTAAAAGATACATAACACTCGCACCTTTTCGCCCGAAATGAAGTACTACGGGATCTTATGGTAATATGCTCACCGCATTCTCTACTTTTTAGAGCACTTATAAATTATTATATAACCTTCACATCTCATCTTTCACGCCGATGAATCAAATCAAATCATACTATCTCCATAATTTTGCGTATTATTCGTTGTATAATCATATTCACTTCTTTATATGTGCTAGAATTTTAATCGATACTAAATCCGCACAATAATCTGAAACTGTTGGACACAAGAATTTGAATTCGATGGCACAACAAACACCCCACCCATTACTTTATTATATATAATATCCCCTTAGTGCCCCTGGACTATGCCCAACATGAATGCAGAAATCCCGTAGTAATAAAATGAACTAGCCTAAAACCTTTATTAACAGCGAATGAAATAAACGCGATTGTCCAAAATAAGAATGCATCATTGGTTCATTGCTAAAATGAAGTTACATAATATCACACTTACACAACCCTTGATGCAAGTCGACCAGTTGTATTGTCAAAGTACGACAAATCAACACATTACGTATTTTTGTTTTTGGTTTATATTTACAGTCGTAGTCCGTCCATTAGGAGAAGGGCTAGGTTCAAAGCACTGGTTTGCACAACACAATGCATGTCATATATCTCTGGTGGTACAGTGAATCATCCTTTCCGCAAAAATGGAAGGTCCCCCATCTCCATATTGACAAATGTTATCAAGTTTAATTCGTTACTAAAATTTGTACGGTGTGTTTAGTATGTATGAAGAGTTGTAAAGGGAACCGGTACCTAATATAATCATTCTCGAAATAAGGATAATGTTTGGCATTTTTATAATATAATTATTCTCGAAATATGGATAATGTTGCATTGTCTTTGGAGAGTGTCAAGTTACGAGTATATATTATTACTTCTTTAATTGTTTGACTAAGAATTTGGGCGCTGCATCTTTTTTTGTCATGCAGTTATTAACTAGGTTTCCTCTTAAATAGAAGCATTGATCTGATAAACTTTGGATTTTTCCCTTTTCATTTTTTGTAATAGGCGATTAACAGACTAAATATCCGAGAGATCCATGTACTATAATGTACATTTATGGTTTCTATTAATAGGGTATAGTACAATATAAATATTAAATTGTACGGAGTAGGTTCTTTAAATCATAAAATAATGCAGCAGACCTGTTTGGGCGTTAAAGTGTTACTGTATTATTT
>PYUH01000078.1:3872578-3885405 GCA_016808085.1 Suaeda aralocaspica
CCAATATATGGATAGCATCACACTGCAGATTTCATGAATATTAGTTAAGATCAATTGACATACTCAGTGTTTCAAGAGAGTTGCCACTAATATTCACAAGTTTCAATAAGCTCAGTATTCATATCACTTCATATGTTGATGCCATTTAAATACCTTTGACCTTTGCAGCCTGTTCATACAGGTGACTGACAAGGTGAGCTGACAAGGTGACAACTCATTTGTCCGAAACTCCGAATGAGGGAATCCGTAAAGAAAGCAATTGGTTTTCCATTGTATGAATGTCAATTCAAGGAAGGAGAGCAAAACACAATAAATACTCCCCCCAACCCCCCACCACCACACAACACAAACACTCACCACCACACAATGCTAGTCAATATCAGCAACATGAAAGAATAGCACCAGCGTAATGCAAAAATCTCATCAAATTTGAATAGTCAATATAAATTGTGGTTTACAGATAAGTAAATAACAAAATGTCCTTTGTTAAAACATACACATGCAATAAATAAACTACAATTACATATTCCCTATGTTCCTATTTCTCCTTTTGTGGGCTATGAGCATGAGTCAAGGCGAGAGGAATGGACAAAGAACTAGGTGACAGTCAAAAGCGAAAATAGGGCAAAGCAAGCAATTTTCTTGGTGCCACTAGATGTACCATGGACATCCTCGGCGAAGCACCGGGGACAAGGATGGAGGGAGTATAAATTTGTCCACCACCTCCAAAAAGCATTATATATTTCCGATACACAACAGTATTGCATAAATAACACAAGCAAACAACTAAAGTCTGCTAACTACTTTCCCATCTTTCATATATGCCTCCAAAATATTGGGGAAAATTAAATTCCAAGTAGTTGGTTGAGTAAATGGCCAACAATAAGCTTGCCCTATCCCCACAATTTAATTGTTTTTTCTTTTCACAAAATAAAAAAAGATCATTATTAAGATTCATTGCCAAAAAAATAAGATTAAAATTAAAATTTAGAGTTGGTTTGAATTTCCGCTTTGTCAAACTATTGAAGCCTCTTATATTCATATAGCAAAAAGAAGCAGGGAAGCGAAGAACAAAGGAAAATAGAGATAGGCTAAAGATGGAAGAAACAAAGGAAGTGAGTAATGGTGAAGAAAGCAACGATACACTGCTGAGCAACATACACTCTCCCTAATGAGAGCATACGTTGAAGGTCGTGATCCCTCTTCTAAGGTTCTCTCTTTCCAAACTCATTTTACTTCTTTTTTTCTCTTTCATAAGGAAGAAGTCATGACAATATACAGATTTATACAATGTTTGGACTTGGATAGTAATTCGCCTCCGGAATAAAAAAAAAAAAAAAAAAAAAAAAAAAAAAAAAAAAAAAAAAAAAAAAACAGGAAACAGATCTCTCCTTCTCCCTTCCCTTCCATTTCGCCCGCCAACGAACCCATCATCCAAACATGGGAATTGGTTAGTTTCTCTTTTTTTTCTGTGCATTTCCTACTATGTAAATAATGCAATTAGTGATCTTTAAAGATGATTTAGAACAAGAAAATGCTTCAATGTAATATTGTCAAAGACTAGCCTTATAAACAATAAAGAAAGAATACAAGAGTAGTTGCATGGTTGGTTAACACTAGGGGACAACATTAGGTTCTGAGAATTTAAGCTCAAGTGTTACAAACAACATAAAACACAAACTTGTCACAATGAAAACCAAGTTCAAAGTTCAATCACATACTTCAATAATCCTTATTTCATGTTGATTAGACTCGAGATCTAATAGCAGATGACATGGTATGTGTCCAAGAGTTTAGACTTTAGACTTCGCAATAAACAAAAACAGCTTTTACTGTGTATTTCCTAATTAAACTATAGATAGTCCATACATGTTGGGATGTCAAGGATCAAACTTAGGTAGTTGAGGAAAATGAAGAGTTCAAGAACATTCTACAAAATTATCAATAGCAGTATAGCTTTATACATCATATAAAAAGTGTTCTCCGGAACTCAAGGAAGTTTTTTAACATACAAAACAGGAGGTAGATGACTTGACACTAAGAAGATTTTTGAGAGCCCGTGATCTAAATGTGGAGAAGGGAGGTGCCATGTTCTTGAAGTATCAGAAATGGAAGAGGACATTTTTACCAAAAGGGTATGTCTCAGAGGAAGAGATACAGCATGACCTTTCCCAAAACAAAATCTTTTTAGGAGGCCAAGATAAGAAAGGACGCCCTATTGTGGTTGCGTTTGCTGGCCGGCACTACCAAAGTTCCAAACCAGAGGGTCTTGATGAATTTAAACGTACGCCAATTGACTTGCTTCCTATTTTCAAATGCTAAATAGCTCGGTTAGTTTTCAGGTGCACCAATATGCAGTAAGACTTTCTACTCTACTCACCATTGTATTGTGTGGGTGCCTTACAGGTCTTGTTGTGTATACCCTTGACAAGTTATGCACAAGGTTACTCTCTATTTTAAAGCCCAAACACTTTCAAATTTAAGACAACATGTTAAATGCTTTCCGATGATCTTTAGAACATATCACCAATATACTTGGACAATCTCACGCCTGCCTACAGATCTTTCTTAAGGGTTAACCACAGAACTAATTTATAAGCTTTATATGTTTGTTAAATCAGGATGCCCGCTGGACAGGAAAAGTTTCTTGCAATAGGTAGCGTTCAAGGATGGGGATACTCCAACAGTGACATCCGAGGATATCTTGGGGCTCTCTCTATTTTGCAGGTAACTGTTGTTTTGGTTCTGCGCCCAATGGTTGCTAACACCATGACAATCAAAGATAGAAGAGACTATAAGAGAGAGGGAAAGCTTATAGGCCATTCAAATCCTTGAGTCCGTGTCTGTGTCAAAAAATTTCTGGATTTCTAAATTGCAGAATTTTTTATAGAAGTGTTAACGACTAAGGGTATTAATGTGTGTTTGCACTGCAGGACTGCTACCCAGAAAGATTAGGGAAGCTGTTCATAGTGCATGCACCAAAAATCTTTATGACCGTATGGAAGATCATCTATCCCTTCATTGATGACAACACCAAGGCCAAAGTGAGTGTTCAAAAGCACTTCTTCCGCTGTGTGTGTGTGTGTGTGTGTTTGGACAGGGGGGAAGGATTCAAACTTCAAAGCTCATTAAAAAATGGAATGAGTGCATGACTTACATGAAAATATTTTATGTAATAAGTCACTTGCTTTTGTTAATGCAGATCGAATTCGTGGAGACCAAAAAGTTGACACCAACGTTGCTCGAAGAAATTGATGAGAGCCAACTTCCAGATATATATGGAGGCAAATTTTCTATAGTACCCATTCAAAATGCCTGAAGATAAGTGTTAGAAAGTTGATGCAGTACAGCCACAGGAACTAAGACCTCTAAAAGAATTGAGTGTGATTTTGCCGATATGATCACTGCTGCAGACTGCCGAGCATCCACGGAGTCTTAAACAAATGAGTTTATAGACAGAATTCATCAATATTCTTTGTAATTTTTGTTGAAATAATACTCCCGATAACTTTATGGTGATTGATGACAACAATAATATACCTGCATGTCAAACTCAAGCTAAGATCATCACGAATAATATTTTGGTTTATAAGGTTTTACGCAATAGTTCTTAAAAAAGATGCAACACTCCAAGTCATAACTAATTAGATGTTAATGAGTTAAACTAAGTACCAATCAAACTGCCAAAAGGAAGTATCAAAATTCAATAAATTTCCATATTGACTACCTAAGTTCTAGCAATTACCTCATTGTTCAGTTAAAATGGCTTTTAACATTGTAAGAAATCATTGACTAACCGATATACTTATAATGGAGTGTCTCTACACTAAAACCAAAAGGAAAAGGTTTCTGTTGAATACTAGGCCATGACTTAGACGGATTTATCTTAGCGTAGACAGAAAAGATAAAACATGATTTTTGGGGCTTTGCTTAGCAAGTACTCATCGTTAATGATGTCTCGCGACTTGAACATTTCCACATTATGAAAAAAGGGAGCCCTGATGAATTCAAGAATATCTCTAGTCAATTCTTAGGTTATGTTTGGTTGCATGTAGGAATTAAAATTTCCTAGGAAATATATGATCCCATGGAATTGAATTTCCTAGGAAATGGTCAATCTTGTTTGGTTAACTATGGGAAGTTCCAGGTACCTAGGTCCCTCTAGGTAAAAGAATTTCCATTTAGTGGGTAGTGGAAAATCCTAGGAATTCTATATTCTCGTGAACTTGTCAACTAAACAATATTGCCACTATCTAAATCCTATGAATTCAATTTTTCACTACTTCTGTATAAATGTATCAACTCTCGCTAAGTCAATTTATCACACAATTTACAACTTGATTTTGCCACACTTTTCTGATTGATTGACATCATCACTCATATACTTTGCACTCAGTGAAATCATAATGGCAGCATGGAGAGAAAAAACTACACTTTCTAGGAGGAGAGAATAAATACACATGATCGAGAGTATTTAAGAAAATCCTATACAAAATGGGGTGTATAGTTGAAAGAAGTATGTATTTCCTCTCTCATCACTCATCAGTACATGGGCTCCTCCTAAAGAAGTGCACATACCCCATATGTTGCCATTGCCAAACAGCAGAGGAAGTAAAAGAAAACATCTGCAACAAACATCTTTGAAATATGAACAAATAGTTAAAGACTAGAAAGGAAGTAGAAAATTCTATCCGCAACAAACACCCTTTGTACAATATGCAACAGATAAACAAATACCTCATAAAGATTAGTTTGGCAAAGCCATCCAGATGAGTTTCAAAAGCCAGAATTTTGATCAAGTCATATGAAATCAACCACCATGTGAACTCTCTTTTAGAACACACCCATAGATTCAACAACATATTTTTCATAGCAGTCGAATTATGGAAATAGGGGCTCTTCGTGACCATGTGAGGTCGTAAGAAGTAAGAACAACCATCATACAGCTGCTCATTCTCTAACATCACCAGAAAGGACAAGTAGTCTGTTGCGCCATAAACAGATTGAATTCCCAATCAATTTGATGGGTAACCTGCAACATGAAAAGGTATTCAGGTTCATGATTCTATCCATCAGTTTGTATGCGAAATATCATCGAAAGATTTTAAACTGGATGCAGGTTTATAGGCTGAATTTCATCCACTTACTTATTTTTTTACTTTTTCAGAACAACCATTTAAAGAAATGCATATAACATATAGAACTGAGATTTGGCTCACTCAAGCAACGACAACCAAAAATCTATCAGTAAAATTCATATGTATTCACCACACACACCAAGATTTAAACCACCAATCACGGTGATTTATTTCCATTTCCAATAGTAGATTAGTATCCTCATCCTAGCATTCTACTCTATCTTCCATTTTTTTCCCTTTTTAGGAGTGGAAACTCAATCACAAGGCTGGAATGCACACAGAATATTGATGAACCGACAAGTACCTAAGTGAAAAACTCAGAGTTAAAGATATACATTTGCTTAGTATTTTGATAACCTGTGAATGAAAAGGAAGAGCTATGCACTATCAGCACTGACCCCCTAAGGAATGCCCATATATGGTGCAACAATTGAGTCACCCAACTATAGATGTAGGTCAATTCACAGTTCGATTTTCCTTCTAATGTTAGAGTAACAAAGTGCTACAAAAACCAACCTATTTCATTTTTATTCACCAAAGTGTATTTTCATCAATTTACCAAGCAAGCAGATAAATCTTATTGTTCTCCCCTCATTTTTAATGATTATGTATTGTCCACAACAAATTGAATATCATGAGACAAGAATGATGACAGGGGGGCAGGGAGCCCAAAGCTACACATGTATATGTGGATACCAAAAGGGACGAAAGACATTGTTTAGTACAATGTCATAGACTCATAGTTGTTATATGTTCCTACAATTAAAGGATTAGTTCGATTGCATAAGAGTCCACATATCCATGCTAATTTGACCTGCCCATACACATACAGAACATTCGATTGACTTGAAAGTACAAGTAAGTTTTATGATGGAGATGAATAACTCATCTTCTATAAAAAGGGGTTGATTAGAAGGAATAATTAAAATCAACTGATTTAGCCTTAATAAAGTACCTTCATATCCAAAGATGAAGCAAAACATCATAAACTTGAAATCTTGTTTCTCCATATTCTTCACACCTTAGCTAGTTTATCAGCTAATCCACTTCTTTCAGCCCTAATATACAGCATCCATACAAATCTCGGCTAAGCAATAGTCTTTTCAGAACAACATCGCCATGTACTTTAAGGAGGCTTCATGCATTGGAGCTTAGACCTAGTTCAGTATCACCAGTAATCTCCACAAGAGCACGCACCCCCATCGAACTTGTGAAATCGGACACGATCCCTGACAACAATCACCCTGGTCAACATCCTTGAAACTATTTTGAACCAAGAATGACAGTCAGAACAAGTTCGTAAGTTCTTTGAAATTCGAATTTCTGTCCTTGGACCAGTTTTAAGAATTCCGAAAGCCAATGCTAATTTTTCACTATGAGAATTCAAGTTTTCCTCCCTTTCCTCCTCTGAGACATCCATTAAAACTGACTCTGTAGCAGGAGCATAACCCTCGATCTTGGCTCTTTTATTCAATTGTTTTAGAATCTTGTCTATTGCCCCCTTTTCAGGGTGTGCACTACCTGCCTTAAAATGGTGTATGATCCCTGCCAATTCTATCCAACTTTTCCCATAATCCTTGCGGACTCTTCTCTTATTCATAACGTCTCTTACGCTTTCAGAGTTACTCCACTGGGCTAAAGAACAATATGTGTTTGACAGCAAAACATAATCACCACCATCAAGAGATGACACTTTGGTGACAGCAATTTCACCTAATGATGTGTTTTTGTAAGTTCTGCAAGCACTAAGAAGGGTTTTCCATATCACCACATCAGGTTGCATTGGCATTGCTCGGATAGTGGCATAAGCTTCATCTAGTTGTCCAGCACGAGCTAAAAGATCAACCATGGCCCCATAATGTTCAAGTTTTGGCTCTATAGAATATTGTTTCTTCATGATGTCAAAATATCTCTTCCCCATCTCAACTAAACCACAGTGACTACACACAGTTAAGATTCCAAGAAAAGTGATACTGTCTGGAAAAACTTTCTTTTCTTCCATTTGACAGAATACTGAAATAGCATCAGTAGCAAGTCCATGAACTGCTAGACCAGTAATCATCGAATTCCAAACAGACACACTGCTGCTTTGTGGATCAAAAAAGCTTTTTGCTACTTCAATCTTTCCACATTTTGCATACATGTCTATAATTGCAGATAGCAAAATGTCATTCATAGCAATCTCCTTCTCAATCAAAAGATTATTTATCCATAAAGCATGATCAAGGACTCCAAGCTGTGCACACGCAGAAACAACCGAGGAAAATGTGAACTCATCAGGCTCCACATTCCGCGAACACACATCCTTAAACCATCCCAATGCCTCCTCAAATCGAGAATTCTTGACACAACCGCCAATCAACGAGTTCCACGAGACAACATCCCTAGAAGGCATGTTAAGAAACACCCTTTTGGCAGAATCAACATCTCCACTCTTCATAAAGCTAGAGACCATTACATTCCCAGTAATCAAATCAACATTCCAACATGGGCTTTCGTTTAAGAGGCGCCGGGCATGGCCAAGATTCCCACAATTAATATAGGCCAGTAATAAATGAGAAACGAGCGAAAAATCGATCCCAAATCCAAATTTCACAATCTTAACATGGGTTTTTAGCACTGTCTTCAAATCCAATGGGGTTTTGCAGTCATCAAGAACACATTTAAGCAATTGGGTATCTGAAAATTACAAATTATGCCACATTCGACCTATCATTACAATGTCAAAATTGTAAATTTATTGAGAACATTACAGCTACATATTACATTCTCAATAACACCCATCTCAAACAAAGGGGAAAACAGCAATTAATAGCAATCATTTGAAGCAATAGACAAAAAAAGATGTGATTTTTATTAGTTTTGTTTCAATCAAATTACAAAAAACTTGAATTACAATCAATAACAATGAAAAAATTACTAAGCAATTAAATTCAGAAATTGCAGCATAATAAAAAAATAACTTAATTTTAAAATTAATTGATTAAATGGAATAAGTAATTAACTGATTGTTATAGGAGAAGGGTAACCTGTTGTTGAAGAAGGTGTATAAAGGGTTGAAAAGCGTCGATAATGGAGGAATGAAATGCATATCCTTGTCTTCTGGTAAACCATCTTCAATGTCTCTTCGTTTCTGTTCTTCTATCCGTTAATAATTTACGCCTTGTTTGACAACAAGCTTTTTGAAAAGCTTTAAGAGGCTTTCACCAACATTAGAGGTTTGACTAGTTCAAGGTTTCGAACCTTTAATTAGGGGTGCTTATCGGGTCAGTCGATCGCGACTAGGGCATAGCTCGACTCGACTCGAATCTTATGCTTGTCATGTTTGATTTGACTTGTAACTCGATAAGTTGGATAAAGATTTGCTCGACTTGTGATCGACATTATTTGACATTGCTCGACTAAAACTCGAGTTAGCTCGAAACTCGTTTCGTATTATGCATCCGGGCTTGACAGCTCGACTCTACTCGGTAGCTCAACTCGTTAACTTGACTCGAGCTTGTCTATTTTTAGCTCACACTTACATCAACATTATATATGGAGTATTAACAATGAAAACGAAATAAAAAAATAAGCAAATTGCAAAAATTCGGATAAAACAGTAGTATAATCAATAATTATAAAGCACCAATTAGTCAATTACACCCAACACAATTCTAATTTCAATCCATAACAATTATACAAATTATGAAACAATTACAACACAAACATAACAGGGCAAGACCCTCTTTAGAGGATTTCCGAAAAAGGTTATCCGCACTATACTTTTTTGCTCTTCTGTATCGTTTTATGACCTTTCGAATTTTAATAAGCTTTTTCGATGACTTTTTTTAAACTATAAGATCACCAAGTAAAATTTTTGGTATTTTTTTACAAATTCCTAAAATCCCCAAAAATGTAAATTATAGTCTTTGTTTTCGCCTACTGAATAGGTACCCAGGGCTCCATCTTATTTTCACCCTATATTTCTATCACGTGTTGTAGGTGACCACATGACGCCACAAGCTTAGTTTCACCCTCTAAAAACGTGTTATGTTCCCTTTTTAGAGGATTCTCCTAGCATACCGGCTTATTTCGCTCTTCCAAGTCCATCTTATGACATTTCGAACCCTGAAAAACTGCCCAAGACTCATATTTTGACTAGAATGATAACATTAAAAAAAAAAGAATGGAAAATTTTTTTAGGACCCTAAGAACCCTGAAAAGTGTGAATAATAACCTTTATCTGCCTTCCAAAGGGGTGTCACATGCTCTATCTTGTTTTCACTCTATATATCTACTACGAGTTGCAGGTGACCACAAGATGCCCCACGCTAGGTTTTAGCCTCTAAAAAGTTATTGTGTACTCCCTTTTAATGATTTTCGAAAAAGGGCATAGTGGTCGTCTTTCTTCTCCCTTCATCTTCTTACGACCTTTGAACGTTGGTAAGCTGCCTAAAGGCCCTCTTTTGAACTAAGAGAAACTACTTAAAATTCTCGGCAATTAATTATAGGACTTTAAACCCTTAAAAAGTGTGAATTATAACTTTCATTTTCGCCTTCTAGAGGGCTTTCAATGGTTTCGTCTTATTAATCACCCTGTATTTCTACAATGTGTTGTACGGGACCACAAGAAGCCCCACGCTCGGTTTGACCCACTAAAAACTTGCGTATATTTCCTTTATAAAGCATATTCGAAAAAGCGCACAATAGTCTTTTTTTTCTCACCCAGACATGTCAAATGACCATTCAAACCCCGACAAATTATCATTTTCACATAAATAAACATTCGTGTTACATTTATTGTATAATTATCATCATTTAAGATCAACTGAATTATCTAATAGGTTATATATTAGTTAAAGCCTGGTATGAAATGATCGAGTATATATATACTTGATCTATCATTTGTTTCAATAATTCATATGGAAACAAACCTCAAACAAGCAAGTGAAAACTGATGAAGTGCATGTTAGAGTATTGTTCTCAAGTCACTCTATAAATTTTCTTTTGTCTCCTCCATAAATTAAACTTTACTGTACAAAATTGAAGAGGGTGGAAGCTACATAGGTAGTGAATAAGCCTAAAGTCAAGATAAAAATAATGAGCCATGCTGCCATGCATAGATAAAACGACTAATAAGTTGACACGTATATTGTCAGAAAGATGCATGGTAATAACGTAGTACAACTACACCTTCAAAATTTCAGATCACTCTATTTGTTCTAATAATTATTAACATCAATCACTCATATCAACAACTTCAATTTTGTGTAACCCTATTACAATCTGTGTTTACCAGAATTATATACCAATCTTATATCCTACCTTCGTATCATATTAGTTGTAACGATTTGAAATTTATATAATTTGACTACGGAGTATTTATTTCTTCTTTACTTCAAAATGCATGGAGTAAAATATTTGCATGCACTAGCTTAGCTTGCTTTACTGTTTGATAAGGTTACTATAGTCCTTTCCCAATACTTAGCTAGCTATTGGGGAAAGGAAACTACACAAAACATGGAACAATCAAGTACATACGTACCCCATTAAGCTTTTTCGATAAAAAATTGATTTGATCTGGTTTGGTTTACTAAGGGTCTGTTTACTTCAACTGAAAACAGTTTAACTGAACTGAACCGATTGGAGCCGAACTGAATTGAATTGAACTGAACTGAAAGTTTTTTATGAAGGATTAATGAGTAGAAAAATAAAAGAAGAGTTGAAGTGAACTGAACTGAACTGAACGGAGTTGAAGTGAACTGATTTTAATCTAAAGTAAACAGATCATAAGTTTTCCGGAGTTATATGGCTAGACGTACGTACTCTATAAATAGTGTTATTACTATATGACCTACATTGAGATTGGTCGGATTTGTTAGATTTAACTTAACTTTAATTCTATTCTAGCAATAACATATGGAAGTAAGTCAAGTAACTCTATTACTTGTACGCCCTAGTATTTGATATGGTCTATTTGATTCGTTATAGTGTTTTTTGTATTTTTTGAGTGATATCCGTTATAGTATTCAAATACTCTATGTTTGGTGCTTTTTTTTTTTTTTTTTTTTTTTTTTTTTGATTTTTCAAATTAGTGTTAGTCCTTGTTTGAAATGTGCTTTTAAGTGGCACATATTTCATAGACCATATTATTTACATGGTGCACCGATTTAACTCATTGGATATGAAGGTAATAACCAAGAAACATAGGAAGTAATCGGTGGATTGGAGCAAGAAGCTTAAGCCTTTTTATTTCCTAAAGTGTGAGCTGTAACATCCTCTCCTGTTACCTGAACAACAACATCAGAAGACATTGAAATATTCACATTTCTTTTACCGTACTTACTCATTTGATTTTTTCAGTGACTGCTCCAATTCAATAAGCTAAAATTTGAAGTAATTTATTTTTTTTTTTACCTATAGATATAACTTTTTTTACGAGAGATAAAATATTTAAAAGTTACAACTAAAAAAATTGAATTAGGTAGTATGTAATTCTCTTTTTCTTTTCAAAAAGGGTACTATGTGATTTTTTCTTAATTTTGAGTAAAAAAACGTCAATTCTACAATTGTTGGTTTGTTATTGCTTATTATACTCTCTTGAATTTGTACAGTAAAGTTTAATTTATGAAGGAGACAAAAGAAAATTGTGAGAATAGGAGTTATTACCTCCACTTTTTTAGTTGCAAGAAATTTTTTAGTTGCATTTTAAGGAGGCAATATATAGAGGTAAATGAGCAATTTATAAAAATAATCTTCACACCTAAAGTTCTAATCTCCTTCTTACCAGTGCTAGCTTTTTGTTGTCTAATATAGTCATTTTAACCCTTAAATCATTTTCTTAAAAAGCGTGTAAAAATGTTATTGCAACTAAAAAAAACGGAGAGAGTAATATTCTATATCGTTATACTGAATTTTTTTGATGTGGTCTATAATGTTTAGTGACTAATTGGTATGTTATACATGAACCTTGTGACCTGTTTGTTGTCTTGAATGCATGAGAATCAACTACTATATGAGTTATTGTTAGTTGTTACATTTGCATTAACATTTTTATGACATCGGCATTGCACGAAAGAAAGCACAGTGTAACAAAATTTAACCTAGTACTAGCACGAATTGAAACGATATTGTGCATGGTGCGACTAATCATTTGGATGAAGAACAAACTTTGACATAAACTATCCATATCTATACAATATGCAAAAGCAAAAAAATACTATAAAGCGGCCTAATCACAACTAACCTAACACAATCAACGGTTGAACACAGTCCAATAATGACAACCGACAATCGATCCTTAGTGATGCTACTCCTACTACCTCCATAACGTATTACTTACAAAGAATGAATTTTTCTTTTATACTTTATCTTAAATCGTTGCAAAAATTTCTCTATATAGTAAGATACAACATCCATTGAAAGATAGAATGGCACTAAAATGAATCAATTACCAAAATTAAGCGGCCTAACTACAACAACAACCAATCTAACATAGTTCAATGTCAAGTCTCACTCATACTACTTCTATTACTTCTGTAACGTATTACTAGCAACGATAAGTCCAAATTGTTGCAAAAATTTCTCCATATAGCATGCTACAACATCCATTGGATGATAGAGTGGTACCAAAATGAATCAAGTACTCCTTACAAATTTATTTTATTTTATTTACAAGTAAATAGGCTTTTTTTTTTTTTTTTTTTT
>PYUH01000078.1:3886314-3916444 GCA_016808085.1 Suaeda aralocaspica
TCCATAGAGCCTACATGCTCACACTTGAGATGATAGAGTGGTACCAAAATGAATCAAGTACTCTTACAAATTATTTTATTTATTACAAGTAAATAGGCTGGTTTTTTTTTTTTTTTTTTTTTGTCTTGTAGTTAAAGGGCAAAAAAGCCATCCCAAATATCCCATGCATACCTTTCATAATACTGTACAACTTTTCAATCTACCCAATAAGCTAAAATAATCATCCCAAACTAGTAGTAGTACTCCTATATAAAAGGACTAACTCATATACCAATTACCAAATTCATTTAAGTATCCTCTACTTATTTTCAATTACCTCATCTAGCCCAAACAAAAACACAAAATCTAAACCTCTCATTCCTTGTATTACCCTCCTATTTTTGGCCCTTTTTTCATTTCTAGATAAACAACATTTGAGTAATAACCTCTTTTTAAAACTAACTTCATACCAAATATTTCTTCTTTTGTGAAATTATATTGTAGGTGCTAGTTATTTTTGTGTTACTTAGGTAGTTGCTTCTATATATATATATATATATATATATAATGGATCAAGACCCTTTTACAGCAAGTCTTTTTAGGTGGGAATATCCTAGAGGGGGTCTTACAACAGCACAAACTCAAGCGAGTGTACAACAACAAGCGGCTCCGCTTCCGCCCTACTACACAAGAGGGTTAGTAGGGATTCGAGAGCCGCCTTTAGGAATTCCGGGAATGGGAATGGGAGTGGGAATGCAAGGGATGGGTGTTGCTATGGGAATTCCGGGAAATGCTACTTCCAATGCAGGTTCTTCTGGAGGCTTGGAAGAGTTCTTTCAACCGTACGGTATTAGGTATAAACTTAGTACTCTATTTTTTATTTTTTTAATTATATTTTAGTACCACACTAAAATATTATGGAAATAATTGTTCATATGAGTAATATGTATATAAGGTTGAATTTGTTTATGTTAAACGTTATTATTCTTACTCAAGTTTTATAACACAATCAAGTTATCAAAATCCAAGTATGGTAACAATTATATTTGTTTAACTATACATTACATTAGTTAAAACCAATATAGGAGTAATAATATAGGCTTTAGCATTCCATTAATTTATGAAAAGCAAGATTAACAATATACATATGGTGAATTGAGCGAAAGATAGCTCAAGTGATTAAAGTTTTCCTTTCCGATTCTAAGTGATTCTGTGATCGGATCGCATTACTGTCCTTGTGTAATGGCTCCCATATACCAAAATAAAATAAAAATGATACTAATTTTTTTATGTGTTGGGAAAAATCACTAAGACAAGTGATGAGATCCGGTCTTAGTATTTCTTGAAACTAGGAAGAAAAAAACTCCAACAAATAAAACTATCCCTAAAGACTTCATATTGCACTTTTTGCCCTATATACTCTACTTGTCTAGTCAGTATGCCTAATCTAATTAAGTCCATTACTTCATTTTAATTCAATTTAATGTTAATAATGCTAATTTGATTTAATTGAATTTTAATTTAATTAGGTACTTTACGGCAGCAAAAATAGCAGAGATGGGTTTCACGGTGAGCACACTAGTGGACATGAAGGAGGAAGAGGTGGAGGACATGTTGAATAGCATCTCCCACATCTACCGTTTGGATCTCCTTGTAGGGGAGCGTTACGGCATTAAGGCTGCCATTCGTGCTGAGAAACGCCGTCTTGAGGAACTAGAGGACTCACGCCGCCAGCGCCACCACCAACAGCAACTCATGAGCTTCTCTAATACCCCGCCCCCGGATTCTAACCACCACCCACTTGATGCCCTATCTCAAGAAGGTACATCTTGATATTTGATCATGTACTATTTAAAACATATATGCTTCCTATAGTAAATATATAGTATTTCCTCTGTTATTTTTTACTTGCTACATTAGATCAAAAAAACTGTTACAGATTTTGGTCTAATGTACGTAGAATTATCAATAATTTCTTAAGTTTTTATATGTATACTATTATACATATAGGAGCAAAGTAGTAGGTGTGGCATAACATAGTAACATACCCTTGCTAGCTTTTTCCTCCCCAATTTCATGAATGTAATTTATTAGGAAAGTAACATTATGTACTTCTCATCAATGCACTTTAGTAAATGCATATGAACTTGTATGTAACTAAAAAGACCAATAAATCATTAATATTAGCCAAAAAGGTCCACAATTTATGTTATAAAGTTAGATATATTTTGCATTATGTTTTTTTTTTGTGCGGTCACAACTATGATAGGATGAATAATTAATTTTTAGGCTTTACTAGGCCATAATTTAAGTACTTAATCTAGTGGATTTATGATTTAGATGAAAAGGAATCATCATATGTAAATATGTAATTAGATTTTCAAAATAAATTATATGACTAATAGGAGCATGAGGTCAAATTTATTATCAAACTTTAGCTAGGAATATGCTTAGTATTCTATTATTGATGATAAAAAATTATTGATGTAGCTAGTATCATTATTGGAATATTAAAACATTAATTATATTTTGACCTAAGCTATATAACTTGCATTAGGTCAATTTCTAGCCATGTAATTAAAATATCTAATTACCACTAATCCTATGTTAATGACTGAGTGTAGGACTGTCGGAAGAAGGGGGGATACATGAGAAAGAGGCGGTAGGAAGTGGTGGAGGAAATTGGGAAATGATGGGAGGAAATGCAACAACTAACCAATTCACAAGTCAAGATCAACAAAGAAAGAAGCATAGGAAGCAACAACATCTTCAAGCAAGAAAAACTGTCCACAACATGATGAATAGAAAATTAGGGCAAGTTCGAAACAATAACATGGATGATGAAATGGATGAAGAGGAAGTAGACGATGATGAAGTTGGTGGTGGCCCCGAGAGGCAACGTGAGCATCCATTTATTGTCACGGAGCCTGGGGAAGTTGCTCGGGGAAAGAAAAATGGATTGGACTATTTGTTCCATTTGTACGAACAATGTCGTGACTTCTTAATCCAAGTTCAAAACATTGCCAAAGAGCGCGGTGAAAAATGCCCTACTAAGGTAATTTACAATAACTCTTCATTGACGATATTTACTACGTATTTTATTCACCAATTAGAAATACTACGTAACATAGATTTGATATTCATGAATGATCAAACTCTTAGGTTATCCAAATTTTTATATATTCAACATGGTATTAACAATTTTACATGCATGACACATTTTTTAGCTTAACTTAGCATGTCTTAATTTGGCATTTATTCTCATACTAGCTAGACTATGGGATTTTGTTGTCCATGTTAAATTGGTGAAATTTCATACAACATTCTATGTATGATAGTAACAAATTGAGTTGCTATTATGAGTTTGAATTTAACGAATATTTCTATAAGAAACAAAAAACCTAGATGATCCACATGATGTACTTCCCAATTACATAGTTTGTACATTGGGTATTTTGATTGTCCTATTGTCAGTTTGTTACCCCCTTTCTTCTATCATTCTCAATGTATAATAAGGAGTATTGTAAGTCACTTCTTAAAAGATACTCCACTCTTTTTTATTAAAAGTACAAAAGTAAATTAAGCAATTACAAGAATCATTCATGACAATTATTTTCATTACTATAATGATATTAGACAAGCTAAGTACTCTATCCCTTCATCATAAACATCTTATATATCATTTTCAATTAACTCATTTGTAAGGGGAACAAAATGTCATCTCATTGCAATATTGGCATAAACAAATACTTTAAAAGATACATAACACTCTCACCTTTTCGCCGAAAATGAAGTACTACGGTATGGTAATATGCTCACGCATTCTCTACTTTTTAGAGCACTTATAAATATATATATAACCTTCAATCTTCCATCTCACGAGATGAAATCAAAATCATATATCTCATAATTTGCGTATTATTCGTATAATCATATATCACTTCTTTAATATTCTAAGATTTTATCGATACTACATTCCGCACATAATATGTAAACTGTTGGACACAAGATTTTAATTCGAGACAACAAAACCCCACACCCATTACTTTATTATATATAATATCCCTTAGTGCCCCGGACTATGCCAACATGAATGCAGAAATCCCAGAGTAATATGAATGAGTAAGCCAACCTTAATTAACAGAATGAAACATAGTCCAAAATAAGAATGCATGCATTGGTTATTGAAAATGAAGTTACATAAACTCACATACAAAACCATTGATAAGTCGACAAGTGTATTGTCAGAAGTACGACAAAATAAAACATTACGTAGTTTTTGTTTTTGGTTATATATTACAGTAGTAGTCGTCAATTAGGGAGAAAGGCTAGGTGTCAAAGCACGGGTTTGACAACACAATGCATGTCATATCTCTGGTGTAACAGTGAATCATCCTTTCCTCAAAAAATGGAAGGTCCCCCATCTCACATATTGACAAATGTTATCAAAGTTTAAATTCTGTTACTAAAATTTGTACGGTGTGTTTAGTATGTATGAGAGTTTGTAAAGGGGACCGTACTAATATAATCATTCTCGAAATAAGGATAATGTTGCATTTTATAATATAATTATTCTCGAAATATGGATAATGTTGCATTTTTATTTGGAGAGTGTCAAGTTTATCGAGTAATATATTATTACTTCTTGAATTGTTGAATAAGAATTATGGGGCTAATATTTTTTGTCATGCAGTGTATATAAACTAGGGTTTCCTCTTAAATATAAGCATTGATATGATAAACTTGGATTTTCCCTTTTCATTTTTTGTATAGGCGATTTAACAAGACTAAAGAGTCGAGAGATCATGTACTATAATGTACATTTATGGTTTCTATTAATAGGGGTATAGTACAATATAAATGATTAAATTGTACGGAGTATGTTATTTAAATCATAAAAATAATGCAACAGACTGTTTGGCGTTAAAGTGTTACTGTATTATTTATAATAATGTGCTTTTAAGAAAATTGTAAGTAACTCCATTAAAATTTTCATATCATTATATCTAAACTATTGGGTATCTAGAGTATTATTAGTATTATATCGATCAATATTCAATAATTTCTGCCATAAGTCTAGCTAAATTCTTCTTTGTTTGGCTTAGAGTTTGAGGGCATAGGATCAAAAATTGAATGTATAATGATAAAACTGACTAATACTCCGTAGAATAAAAACAAAAGAAGAGATAGAGAAGGGTAAAAAAAAAGTATAGAATTTAGTAGACGAAAAGAAAAAAGAAAAAGCCAAAATTGTACTTCTTATACCGCAACCCACAAGCTTGCTACAGTGGTACCATTATTTCAATTCCTCTACTCGTATAATATATCTTTCCATTTTCCAATTTATACGACCTACTCTCTCCTCTTTAATTAATTTGTTGTACCTTGTACATAATTTTTTTCACACTCATCTAGTAGTTCCGATTTGCAATCGTATGTACATTTATAAGTTGTTTTTAAGGAAAATTTTAATTAATCGTTCTATTTACAAATTAAGTGGCATTTGTGTAATATATGTACACAATGAAGATTATACTATGAGTTGAGAAATTACAAAAATGTTACATGATTTGCAAATCAATTGATTAATTAGACAAGTCCTGTTATTAAAGTATATATATACACTAAGTCCGCAATTGATTAATTAGACAAGTCATGTCATTAAAGTATATATATACACTAAATCCGCCGTTAGGTTATGACTTATGAGGTCCAAGTAAAACACTAGAGTGATAGTTTAAATTATAATATGGTAGTTAACATGTGCACTTCTAAGTTATTATTATTACTAGGTTAAAAGTTTGGATTTATATTGATATTCATCTGCTTATTTGGCTTTTCAGTTTTTCTTACGCATCATTTCAGTTTATTTTAATTATGTATGATAATTTCTATACAGGTAACTAATCAGGTATTCAGGTTTGCAAAGAAGGCAGGAGCAACATACATCAACAAGCCCAAAATGAGGCACTATGTTCATTGCTACGCTCTCCACTGCCTAGACGAGGAAACATCCAACGCTCTTCGTCGAGCCTTCAAAGAACGAGGCGAAAACGTGGGTGCGTGGAGGCAGGCTTGTTACAAGCCCCTTGTTGCTATTGCTTCTCGCCAAGGCTGGGATATTGATGCTATATTCAACTCCCACCCCCGCCTCTCCATATGGTATGTTCCCACCAAACTCCGCCAACTTTGTCATGCCGAACGCAGCTCTAGTACCCCGAATAACACCTCCATCTCTGTTGCTGCCGGTGGGCCACACCACCTTCCTTTCTAGGGTGGTGGGTTGTATTGCATGTACTTTTTTGCGGAACATGATCAAGTAGCTTGGCATGTATGGTTAACGGTAGGAATTGAAAAACGTAGAATTCCCTTTTTTCTGCTGAATATTACTAGGGTTAATTATGTAGTTATGGGATATCTATCTACTTTGAGATCACGTGTTTTATTAGATTGTATGAAAGTTTTCCTTTAGATCATGAGCTACATGCATGTTGGATTGTTGGTGACTCAACTCCATATTGTAAGCCCTAATCATATGATCCTATCAATTTATCTTCTCAATGAATTGCATATGATCTCACTAGCTTAGTTATTAATTATCTCAACAATACCCCTTCCTAATTCTTACTCCTACATTATAATAATTTAGTAGAGCATGTAGTAATACTTTTATCAAACTTCAATGACCCATACAAATAGGAACATATAGCAGCAAAAAGATGTCTCAGATCGGACCAAAACACAATTCGACACGAAAAATGTGGCGACCCAAACATATGTTCTTTCAAATCGGTTGTGGGTTATGTCTGCCAACCATCCATTTTGATGATAGAGCAAACTTCGGCATAGGCACACAAGCACATGACAGCCGGTCCAACATATGGGCAATGAATTTGTATCTCAGACAGCCTGCAGCTAGCTAATGGGTCAAGACCAACAAACCAGACATGCTGGACCAATGATCTAATGTCGGATTTAGGGGCAGTGTAGATCGATCAAGAGATCAACAAGGTTTGCTAAAGCATGAAGATGTATGTTCTTACCAAATTAAAGTATTATTAATTCATCACCAACCGACCAACCAACAAGGCACTTTGAGAAGCATACAAAGCAAAACAAATAACTCCAACACAAATGTTGCTAGTGTGTTGCCACTCACCAAGGTAGATCATATGGAATGAAATTTAAAGATCTATTGTAAAACAAGAAGTTACAAGATAACTCCAATGGCAAAGGAAAATAAAATTAAAATTCAACTTAATTCTAGGACGCCAATATGTCAAAAGTCTCAAAGTTGGAATAACAAATTAAGTTGTGGGAAAAGAGGCCTAACTAGCTTTACACCAGTTATATATATACCATCTACCAAACAATAACAACGCCAAGCTCAATCTTATACTTGAATTGGTGCAACATTGGCATGCTCGATCTAAACTTGTAGATGGTAATACTGAAGCAAAAGAGCCACGATGGGAGTGGGGCGCTGCATGACAACAATGGTTTGATTGTATATGGGTTATCTAAACTCAATAAAAGGTTGCGCCATACAGCAAAATAAGTAGGGGTCTAGGGTCATTGTGTTTAAATACAAGTTTATGGCACGAGTAACTGCTTACTCCTCAACACCCGCTTTAATGTAGATGACTAGATGGTGGTATAAGACATGTAACCAAAGTAACATATGGGCAGCATAAGGAATAACAACCCACATTCAAATTGTCAAAATATGAATAGATAAGGACTTATGCAATTCAAACATCATTCTAAGACAATACAGTTCAAAAAAAGTGTTTCACATTGTATCCCAAAACAGAAGCCGGTATATTGGGTACTATATTCTACCAAATCGATCAATGGAAAGTTAATGTGGCAGAAAGCCTTCCGCCACACAAAGGGGAGGATGAGTGAAGACAGATAAAAGAAAACTAACACTAGCATGCAGCTCCAAGGGTGAGAGGGTGGATCTTGTGTTACAAGGAGGAGATTTAAGTATGGCCGGAGGGTGGGGATTGTTGAGGGTTGTTGTTGGAAGTTGAGGACTTGAGTTCTTGGTGTTGCAGGAGTAAAATGATGATGGGTTCAGCAAATAGTAATAACAGTGAATAATAGCCTTTGTTTCAGGCCTCTGGAGCGGCCGTCCGGGCCTCGTCACTTTTTCGCCCCGTTTTTTATCACGTGTTATGGACCTCAACAACACACCCCACGATCGTTTTCGGCCCCTAAACATCACTTATGATCCCTCTAATGGCCTCCTCCACAGAATGGAAATACAACCTTATATACAATCGTCTAAAGCCATCTTATAATCCCTCATATGACCTTTTCACCCCGAATCCTTAGGTTTGGGTTCATATTTTTACCTAGTGGCCACCCCGGTCGATTTTCAAGACCCAGTACCCCAAAAAACAGTTAATAATAGTCATTGTTAACGGCCTTCGGAGGGGCCGTCTCGGGCCCCGTTACTTTTTCGCCCCGTTGTTTTTACCATGTGCAATGGACCTCCACAGCATCCCGCACGATTGTTTTCGGCCCCTAAACACCTCTTCGTTCCTCTCTTATGGCCTCCTCCCGAGAGAGGAAAAACAGACTTATATGAAATCGTCTAAGCTCTTCTTATAATCCCTTATATGACCTTTTCACCCCGAACCCTTTGGTTAGGGTTCATATTTTTACCTATGGCCATCCCGGTCGATTTCAGAGATATTTTTTTCCGAGACCCCGGAACCCCAAAAAACAGTGAATAATAGGCTTTATTTTAGGCTTTCGGAGGGGCCGTCCCGGGGCCCGTGACTTTTTCGCCCTGTTTTTTTACCACGTGCTATGGACCTCAACAGCAAACCCCACGATTGTTTTCAGCCCCTAAAGACCTCTTATGATCGCTCTTATGGCCTCCTCCAAAAAAGGGGAAAACAGCCTTATCTGCAATCGTCTAAGACCTTCTTCTTATCCCTCATATGACCTTTTCACCCCGAATATTTTGGTGTGGGTTCACATTTATACCTTATAGCAACCACGGTCAATTTCCGGGATTTTTTTTTTCGGGACCGTGGAACCCCAAAAAACAGTGAATAGTAGCCTTTGTTTAAGACTTCCGGAGGGGCCGTCCTTGGCCCCGTCACTTTTTTGCCCCATTTTTTTACCACGTGCTATGGACCTCAACTGCATCCCCCACTATCGTTTTCGACCCGTAAACACCTCTTATGATCTCTCTTATAGCCTCCTCCAGAGAAGGGAAAAACAACCATATCTGCAATCGGCTAAGGCCTTCGTATAATCCCTTATATGACCTTTTTACCCAGAATCCTTTGGTCTGGGATCATATTTTACCTTATGGCCACCCCGGTTGTTTCCGGGGATTTTTTTTTCCGGGACTTTGGAACCCCAAAAAACAATGAATAATAGCCTTTGTTTCAGGCTTCCGGAGGGGCCGTCCCGGACCCCATCACTTTTTCGACCCGTTTTTTTACCACGTGCTATGGACCTCAACAGCAAGCCCCACGATCGTTTTCAGCCCCTAAAGACCTCTTATGATCGCTCTTATGGCCTCCTCTAGAAAAGGGAAAAACAGTCTTATCTGCAATCGCCTAAGACCTTTTTATTATCTCTCATATGACCTTTTCACCCCGAATATTTTGGTCTGGGTTCACATTTTTACCTTATGGCAACCCCAGTCGATTTCCGGGATTTTTTTTTGCGACCCCGGAACCTCAAAAAACAGTGGATAATAGTCTCCCCTACGTCCTGGCCCGTCACTTTTTCGCCTAGTTTTTTTACCACGTGTTATGGACCTCAACAACACATTATCTCTATATACCTAAAAAAATAATAGTCTCCCCACGAGCTTGGTTAAAAAAGCATATTCCTTATCTCTATATACCTAAAAAAATAACAGAAAAAAAAAATCAAGTGTAACAAACATGACATGTGCAAAGAACATTGAATAACATCTTCATTTTCTTTTGGAACATACAACAAAACCTTGTGTGAAAAGGTTATCCATAATTTTCACGTCACCCAACCTAAACCCAACGGTCAAAAGTTTGCCTTTTTACATCATATTAGTTACATTCGGGTGGGAACAAGGAGTATGCATTTTGTAATGGTTTTCGAAACATGGATGTGGCATGCGTGAAAACTGTTACAAATACACTTAAATAATTATTACAAAAAAAAAAACAACTATGTAACAAAAGTGATATCTATTAAGAACATCAAATGTTTAGAAAAGCTTAAAGTACGTCTAACCTTTCAAAATATACTATAGTTTAATGTGTGTCAAATAGAGAGACGTCCATGATATCAGTAGTGAATCAAGACCCCAACTCAGATACAAATGAAGAAGAATGAATCCCAAATTCCAATATCCATACTAAAAACAACAATGCCAAAATCCTAATACAATTTTACCTTACACGTTTTAGCTAACCTAATATATGTGACAAACATATATGCATTTGTGACAACTAGCTGTCACAAAAGCATATACCTTTTCCTCAAGGAATAAACCTAAAAAATTGCTGCAAATAAGTATTGGTGTTACGAATAAACATGAAATATATGAAGAATACCAAATTTTCAGGGAAAAAAAACATGTATTGTTTTTGTGTGGAATATTCGGCCAAATGTCTTATGAGAAAAAGACATCCACACAATTTTCCTCTTCCATGTCACCCAACCCAACCTAACCTAATCCAACCCCAACAATATACTGTTCATTATTTTAGATTACACTTTCTAATCGTGACTAAATCCAATATAACAAATGGATACATACCAAAGTACCAAACCCATGGATAGGCAATAATGGATTCAAGTCTCATAATCAAGTCTTAAACTATACCCAAACCCATCCAAAATCAATACATCCATAGAATTTGGTTTAATGACTATAATCAATCCATCCATCCATCCAAATCTCCAAATAAAGGAACTCTATCTTACCCCCTAGTCACCCATCCATTGAATCCATCTATTGAATCCACACCATAATAAAAAATAAAGACTATCACATAGAACCTCCTCCCAACTTCAACCCCCCTACTTTTCTGTTTAACCAATTTCAAAACCCCGCCCTATCTCTCTCTTTCTTTGACACGTGTAACAGCTCATCGATCATAACATGTGCTTGGTGATTGAAACTTATCTTTATGTTTTTGTAACGTTTAGCAAATAACTAGAATAGTGGTTTGACAATTAATAATAATAATAATAATAATTTTTTAAATCTAATATAACAAAGGGAGAGATGTCCATGCATAGATATATTAAACCTAGTCCCAAATTCAAATCAAGAAGAAGGAAAGTCAAATCTCAACATCCAAACCAAGAACAACAAAATCCTAACACATTTTAACCTTACACGTGTTAGCCAACCTAATATATGTGAATATTGTTACCAAAGCAATTTCCTTATCCCTAAGGAATGTGCCTAAACAATCGTTACAAAAAAGTATCGACATTACAAATTAACATGAGATATGTGAGGAACACCAAATTTTCAGAAAAGTATATTTGTTTACTTCGAAATATTTGACCTAATGTCTTGTGTGAAAAAGTCATCCAAGAAAGGTTTCTTTTCCATGTCCAACCAACTCAAGCAAATTAATATCTATGCAAATCCAAATCTCCAAATAAAAGAACTCCATCTTATCCCCTACTCACCTATTCATATAATCTATCCAATCCATCTATTGAATCCACAACGTAAGCAAAAATAAACCCTATCACATAGAATCTCCTCCCAAATTCAAACCCCTTCCCTTTCTTTTTAACCAATTTCAAAACCTCGTCTTATCTCTCTCCTCCTTTTACACGCGAAAACGATCATCAATCATAACATGTATTTGGTGATTTAACCTTATATTTATATTTTCGTAACGTTTGGTCAAATAACTACAAAGACGGTGCTATGTATAAAGAAAATGTTACTTCCATTTCTAATTATTGTGATATTAGGTGAAAATGTTTTAATGTTTTCTATTCACGTGTGTGGTTTAGTAGTATATATATTTCGAAATGTAATATACTTTTAAAGTTGTTAAAGTTTGTGTTGTGTAACGCGTGCTATACAAAGAAAAACGTTTTGACGATAATTTTCAAATAGTTTTGTTGGAGTTATTTTGTGTAACGCATGTTTTGAAAAGTAGCCTTACTTGTGATTAACATCTAGTTCCATGTACTTTTGATCGTTGGATTCCATGTAGCATGTGTTAGGTAAAAGTAAATGTGCCGGAGGTAAACTGGTGATTAATAACTATTTTTTGTTAGTTGTATATTAGTTGCTTATTTGGATTTTTTTTGTCTCGATCATATAGACAAATTAGTAATAGAATATGTAACAATTGATTTTGCAAACAACTAGGTTTATGTTGTCTTATTTTAAAAAAAATATTACAATATACATTACAATAATAATTAATCAAAATTTTTAGAGTCACTTAAAACTATTAACAATAGATCATCAAATGAATTTGTGGAGCATGTGTATATAATTAACAAGTAACTCACTTGGAGGCAATTATAAGCCATATGTAACAAGTTTTTCCCAAATACTAATTTCACGAGACAAATCCAATGACCATACGTCAAGTACCACGACAAACGTGTTTCCTTAAATTTTCAAAACATTGTTTGCTTTTACCCATCAAAAGGGTAATAAACGTATGTTTTAGTGGTATATTTCAACAAGAACAAAAATGTACTTTTACGCTAGTAGGAGTTGTGTCACACAGTTATGTGATACGTGTTTACAAAAAACGTCTTACTTGACTTTCATTTTGGTTTCATGTAAGGTACTTCTTTTCATTGGAATAATGTTGCCTAATGTGTATATATTAGGTAAAAAATTCATCATTGGTGGATGATGGTTGGCACCTAGCATGTGCTAGCTATTTACCAGATACTTCTTTACTTTCGATTTTAATTGAATTTGTAACGAACGGTTCGGCAAAAAACTAGGGTCACAATCCTCTTATCAAGCACTTTTGACATTTATTTTTCTCATAAAAAGTATGAACAAGATAATTGCAATTAAATGCTCAACGAAATAATTTGATAATCAATTATAATTATTTTTTTTCTTGACGCTTATGTTTGACTAGACAATATGAAAATTCAAACTCAGAAGAACTAGGTCAAAATCCCAACACCTAACACGTGTAGTCAACCCGATGTATGTGAAAAAGTTACCAAAGCATATTCCTTGGAGATAAGAAATATGCTTTGGTAACGTTTTCACATACATCGGGTTGACTAACATGTGTTAGGTGTTTGGTTTTTTTTTACCTAAGTTAGTTAGGTTGGATTGGGTAACATGGAAAGGGAAAGGGAAAATTGTGTGGGCAGTTTTCTTTTCACACAAGTCATTTGGTTGAATATTCTCAACAAAAATAGTTTTCTAAAAAATTTGATGTTTTCCACAGATATCATGTTAAATTGTAACATCGATAATATTTGTAACGATTCTTTAAGCATGTTCCTTTGATAACATTTTCACGTATATTAGGTTGACTAACACGTGTTTATGGTGTTAGTCAACCTGATGCATGTGAAAACGTTACCAAAGCATATTCCTTATCCCCAAGGAATATGCTTAAAAAATCGTCACAAAAAAGTACCAGTGTTGCAAATTTACATGATACCCGTAAAGAACACCTAACTTTTTAAAAAACTAGTTCGTTTTTGTACAAAATATACGACCAAATGTCTTATGTGACAAGAGCTACCCACACAGTTTCCCTTTTCCATGTTACACAACTCAATCTAACCAACCCAAACGGTTTGAAAAACACATTATCATTACTTTAGAACACGCTTTAAAACCATGACTAAATTCAACGTAAAACACCATTAAACACTTAACCTAACCTAACTAACCTCAACATTTACAAAAACAAATTGTCCATTACTTTAGAAAATGCTTTTTATCCACGACTAAATTTAACGTAGCAAACAATTAAACACACAACCCAGCGGTTACAAAAACACATTGTCCATTACTTTAGAAAACGCTTTTAAACAATGACTAAATTTAACATAACAAACAATTAAACACCCAACCCAACCCAACCTAATTAATCCCAACGGTTACAAAAACACATTGTTCATTACTTTAGAAAACGCTTTTAAACAATGACTAAATTTAACGTAACAAACAATTAAACACCCAACCCAACCTAATTAATCCCAACGGTTACAAAAACATATTGTCCATTACTTTAGAAAACACTTTTAAACCATGACTAAATTTAACGTAGCAAACAATTAAACACCCAAACCAACGGTTACAAAAACACATTGTCCATTACTTTAGAAAACACTTTTAAACAATGACTAAATGTAACGTAAGAAACAATTAAACACCCAACCCAACCTAATCAATCCAAACGGTTACAAAAACATATTGTCCATTACTTTAGAAAACGTTTTTAAACCTTGACTAAATTTAACATATCAAACAATTAAACACCCAACCTAACCTAACCAACCCCAACGTTTACAAAAACACATTGTTCGTTACTTTAGAAAACACTCTAAAACCATGACTAAATTGAACGTAGAAACAATTAAACTCCCACCCCAACCTAATAAACTCATACGGTTACAAAAACACATTGTCCGTTACTTTAGAAAACGCTTCTAAACCTTGACTAAATTCAACGTAACCAATAGGAAGTAAATGAATCAAGCCCCATAATCAACCCAAAACCATATTCAAATCGTATCACCTAAATCAAGAAGAACTTCTCCAAATTAAGAAGACCATCATAGTCCCTAATTCAAATTATACCCCAAATAAATTATAAAAAAAAACATCAAAATCCCTAGATTTATCCATTCAAATCTCCTAAACAGAGAATTCCACCTCACCCTGTACTCATACCATCCATCCATTGGATCAACACATACATCCAACCTTGACTAAATTTTAACATATCAAACAATTAAACACCCAACCCAACCTAACAAACCCCAACGGTTACAAAAACACATTAAACATTTGAAAACGCTCTAAAACCATGACTAAATTGAACTTAAGAAACAATTAAACACCCAAATCAACCTAACAAACCCCAACGGTTACAAAAACACATTAAACATTAGAAAACGCTCTAAAACCATGACTAAATTGAACTTAAGAAACAATTAAACACCCAACCCAACCTAACAAACTCCAACGGTTACAAAAACACATTAAACATTAGAAAACGCTCTAAAACCATGACTAAATTGAACTTAAGAAATAATTAAACACCCACCCCAACCTAACCAACCCCAACGGTTACAAAAACACATTAAACTTTTGTAAACGCTCTAAAACCATGACTAAATTGAACTTAAGAAACAATTAAATACCCAACCCAACCCAACCAACCCTAACGGTTACAAAAACACATTGTCCGTTACTTTAGAAAACGTTCTAAAACCATAACTAAATTGAATTTAAGAAACAATTAAACACCCAGCCCAACCTAACCAACCCCACTGGTTACAAAAACACATTGTCCATTACTTTAGAAAACGTTCTAAAACCATGACTAAATTGAACTTAGGAAACAAGTTAACACCCACCCCAACCTAACCAACCCCACCGTTACAAAAAGACATTGCTCGTTACTTTAAAAAAACGTTCTAAACCTTGACTAAATTCAACGTAACCGAATTAAGGCCCATATTCAACCCAAAACCATATCCAAATCGTATCACCCAAATCAAGAAGAGTTTCTACAAATTAAGAAGACCATTATAACCCTAAATTCAAATTGTACATCCAAATCACAAAAAAAAAAAAAAAAAAAAAAAAAAAAAAAAAAAAAAAAAAAAAAAAAAAAAAAACCCAACAACAAAATCAACACAAAAAAAGTGATTAATCAAAAGGCAAAGAACAGAANAAAAAAAAAAAAAAAAAAAAAAAAAAAAAAAAAAAAAAAAAAAAAACCATCAAAATCCCTAGTTTTATCCATTCAAATCTCATAAAGAAAGAATTCCACCTCACCCTCTACTCATACCATCCATCCATTGAATCAAAACATACAATCCACACCATAAGCTAACATAAACTTTCCCACATACAATCCCCTCCCAAATTCAAACCCCCCCTCCCTTTCTTTTTTAACCAATTTCAAAACCCCGCCGTATCTCTCTCCTCCTTCTATATAAACTCCCCCTCAAAACCCCTCACCCTCTTCACTCACATTCCCTCTCATATTCCTCATTTTCCTTCATTCACTTTCTTCCAAATCCAAACTATGGCCCGCCAACAACAACAACTCCCAATAGACAGAGACGGTACCTGCATGATATGCAAAACCCATCCATCAAACAATTCAAAAGCGGAGTGTGCAACCTGTGCAACCCCATGGCACATCAACTGCCTGGTATCGAAACCGGAGTCATATAATTGCATATCCAATTGGGAATGTCCAGATTGTTGTATAGGTGAAGATGAAGATGAGGGAGATGTTGGTGGTGATGTTACCAGTGTTGTAACTGGTCCTGCTGGGGAGTTGGTTGCTAAGATTAGGGATATTGAAGCTGATGCTTCGCTTTCGGAAACTGAAAAGGCTAAGAAACGTCAAGAACTTCTTAGTGGTGGTGGATCTTCTACTACTCTTTTAATTGAAAAACAGAAAGATGATAATGAGATTCTTGAGATTTTGGGTGAAAATATTAAGTGTTCTTTTTGTATGCAGCTTCCTGAACGCCCTGTCACTGTAACACTCTTCTCTCTTTTTTTTTAAATTATCTGCATTTGTTATTTTTTTTTTTCTCTGTTTTTAGATTTGTTTTTATTTTTGTGACGGAATTTTGATTTGATTTGATTTGTTTTGTTTTTGGGGTTTGCATTTTGTTTTTTTTTAAGTTTTTAGGAATGTTGGTTTTTATTTAATTAATTAATAAATAAATAAATAATGTGAATTTCTGGGTTAATGTTTAATTTTGGGTTTGAATTTCGAGGAAATGCGTAATTCGTCTGAACTTTTAGGTTCCTTTTAAATTTGATTTTGATTTTTATTTACTCCGTCAAAAATAATTTGTTTGAGTTTCTGGGTTTTTGTTATACGATTAAAAAGTTATTTTTTTGGTTTAAAATGTGAGGAAATGAGTAATTTATGTGAATTAATGGGGTTGCATTTGGTTGAACGTTGCAGGAATTATTGCTATTATTTTATTAATTTAAAAAAAATAAAAATTTAATTGAAGTTATGGGGTTTCTTTACCTTTTGGTTTGAATTTGCAGGAAATCTGGAAAATGCTTTTTTATAATAATGTGAACTTTTGGGTTTCGTGATTAAATAAATAGGTGTGATTAGCTACATTGATTAGTACTAAAAACAACTTTGTTTAAGATTAATGGAATGAAATCTGGAAATTAATTAATTAATTATGGTTTACTAATTAAGTTAAACTATTGAATTTAATTTAATTTATTGTGATTATGAATGGCTGTATAATCAAGGGTGTTTAATCGGAAAGTAATTTTAATGGGGTAATTACAAGTCGCCGAAAGTAATCCAATTGAAGATTTTTGGGAAAATTTTAATCTAATTTTTTCTGGGGTTTATTACTGCATTTTAGCCCCACAATTAAAGATATCATGTTTTTGGTCTTTTAAAAAAAAAAAAATTTAATCTTTTTTAAGGATAAGTGTTAACATCAATTTGGTACTTTTGTTGTTGTAGGGTGTACCAAACAGGTCATTAGATATCCTTTATCCAATGTCATAATCATGTAGCTAATTTGGCAAATTTTGGATTTTGACTGTGATAGTCTAAAGATGCTTTATACACTATATACTACTACATTTTTAGTGCTTCATTTAGTTGGAATCTTGTCTACTATTAGAAGATGTACTGTTGTATAACTCTCACGGGTGAATTTATCATGTGTAATTTGACAATTTAAGGTTCATGATCCTGTATTAGGAATTATATCTTTTAGTGTGAGGGTGATTCGATATTGTGAAGATGAGAGGATCTTTTGTGTCGTGTTTTTGTGTGTAATGATTGTGTATCGTTTAGTAGATATGACGGAAATGTTCTAGTAAAGTCGCATGATATACTTTGTTTTATGCATCCCAATACTTACCCAGTATGATGTTTCTATGCTGTTATCTAATGGATTTCATTGGTCTTCGATGATAATTAATGCTGATTTTTTCGTGTTCAGACTCCATGTGGGCATAACTTCTGTTTGAAGTGTTTCGAGAAATGGGTGGGACAAGGAAAGATGTCGTGTGCGAAGTGCCGGGAGCCTATTCCCAAAAGAGTTGCTAGCCAACCCAGAATCAATGCCTCTCTTGTATTTGCCATAAGAATGGCGAGGACCTCAAAACCTGCTGCAGCTCAGGTGCCTAGGCTGATTCAGTTCGTGCACAATGAAGATCTTCCTGATGAAGCCTTCACTACTGAAAGGGCTAAGAAGACTGGCAAAGCTAATGCCAAAAGTGGAAGGATTTTTGTCACCATCCCAAATGATCATCTTGGACCTATCACTGCTGAGCATGATCCTGTGCGCAACAAGGGTGTGGTGGTTGGTGACAGCTGGACTGATCGCTTGGCATGTAGGCAGTGGGGTGCTCACTTCCCACATGTTAGTGGTATTGCTGGACAGTCAGGTTTTGGAGCGCAGTCTGTTGTTCTTTCCGGAGGATATGAAGATGATGAAGACCATGGAGAGTGGTTCCTTTACACCGGAAGGTATATTAATTGCCATTCTGAAATCTTTAATTCAGTTATCTATTATTCAGTGTTTTTTTTCTGCAGTGGCTTTTTACTTTTTCAGTGGTGTCTGAAGCCAGCCGGTAGATTGAATATTTATTTCTGTTGATCTCGTCTCTACATAAACTCTTCTATTATGCCTGAGATCAGTATTGATTTTGTATCCTGCGATGTTTCATTTTTTCCCCATATTAGCTATAAAGGGCAGTTAATTGTTCTTCCTTTGCTAGCTTCACTTGTTCTCCCCCCTAATTGTTTTTGAGCATCCAAGATCTTCCCCTCTTTTAGTATGATTCTTATGATGTATTTAATTTAATTTTATCTTTTTATGTTTTTTGATTGATGTACCATGAATCATAGTGGCGGCCGTGACTTGAGTGGGAATAAGCGTACAAACAAGTTGCAGTCATCCGATCAAAAGTTTACTAAAGCAAATGAGGCGCTTAGGATGAGTTGCAGAAAGGGATACCCTGTCCGTGTTGTTAGGTAAATTACTGAGACCTCCTTTTTTGTTATTTTAAGTCATCAATTCTTGGCTTTTAGTTTGATAGATCATACTATTGCTACCATTGCTAAATTGTTTTTAGTGGGACTGCTTTTTCATTAGACTATATTTCTTGAGTGATGCCAATAACTTCAGATTTTGGATACATAGTTTCTTTGAAAGAGATGAGTGCTTGCGATCTTCTTTTTCATTTTTGATGCTGACTTCCTGAGAAGAAAATGTAATGGATGTTATTGTTCCTTTACAAATTAATTAGCGTCATCGTTTTACAATCTATTACCCCATTGTTGGCTTGTGTGCCTGAGGTTTATTCTGTTGCATGTTAATAAGCTTTTGTTAACTTCATCTTGTCTATATCACCCATAAGTTTGGTTGGTTTTTGGTATGTATGAATCGAACTCTGTACATGTTTTATGCATGGATTCACCACGAAGCACAGAGTGTTCATTTTTGTTATCGTTGTTTTGTTGACTATTGCAATTCCTCTTTTGTCTTTTTTCATATCTAGGACCCCAAATTATTTTGACCAATGCTATGTTGTTTTGCTATCAACTGTGTGCTGATTTTTTAACTGGTGATGAAAATATCTTACAGATCTCATAAAGAGAAGCGTTCTAACTATGCGCCCGAGGGTGGCGTCCGCTATGATGGTATATACAGGATTGAAAAGTGTTGGCTCAAGATAGGGCAACAGGTAGTAATTTGAGTTTGGACACAGGTCATGATTTCCTAGTACTGTGTTTTTCTCTTTAACCTTTGGTTGTCATTCTTGTTATTGGTTTCTTGGTTTCTTTGCTCTACTAGGGTTTTAAGGTCTGCAGATATCTATTTGTTAGATGCGACAACAGTCCTGCACCATGGACTAGGTCAGTTCATAACTAGTTAGTCAATCATTATGTGTGCCTGAAACTTGCTCTAATAAATGTAATGCCATGCCACAGTGATGAGCATGCTGATCGGCCAAGACCATTGCCAAAAGTTCCTGAAATGAAGAAAGCTTTGCAGCTGACAGAAAGGAAAGAAAGCCCTCACTGGGACTATGATGTAAGTATTGAAATATTTTATTGATGTTGCTGCAGAATATTCAGCATATACGGAGCTTCATACTGAATTTAATGCAATTCAATGTAGTTTGTGGTTCCATAAAAAATAGGCTATTGAAGAGGCAAATTTATCTCATTATCATTATCAATTAGCCATTCATATCCAGAGTTCATTGCTACTTCTGTCTCGTATAGTAAGGTCATGTTATTCTGCTGGCTTTGCAGGTAGATCAAGGTTGCTGGATGTGGAAAAAGCCTGCACCACCCAGCAAACGTGTCAAGGGAAAGAAAAATGGGGGTGTTCATGCTAGGAAAAGATCCAAAGCAAAAATCATGAAGGGTATTGCCCTATATGTATTCATTGTGCTTTTGATCTCATTTTCTGTTTCTATCAGAACCGATCAGTTTATTGTTTTCTTCCTAGCAAGAGTTTGTTGCTTTATGTCTTTGAATGTTACCTTAAATTACAACTCTCTTTTGAGTTGTTTTCTTGATCTCATGCTGTTAAGTTCAAGGAATTGTGACACTTTATCCTTTCCTAGCTAATGTTTACTCTGTCTTTCTTTGCTTGTCATGTTGATTAATGCTTGCTCTACAGCATCAACTGTTACATGTATTTGCATGAATCAGTTATCTGGCCTGAAATTTTGTCTATATGATTTCCTAACTGTATTGTTTGTTTGCAGAGTTTAGCTGCCTGCTTTGCCGTAAGGTGTTGACTCTTCCAATTACTACCCCATGTGCTCACAACTTCTGCAAGGCTTGCTTGGATGGGGCATTTAATGGTCAAAAGTTTGTAAGGGAGAGAAATTCTGGTGGAAGGTCACTTCGAACCCAGAAAACTGTCATGAAGTGCCCCTGTTGCACAACTGACATCTCTGAGTTTCTTCAAAATGCACAGGTTTGTCTAATCTAGCGTCTTAGGATGGCTTTTGTATGATGCAAATTTCATATGAAAGAACACTAGTTGATTAATATTAGCATGATATTGGCAAATGGAAGCATTGATCCATTTTTTTTCCTTTTGTTGTAATCTTCTTATTGTGGTCTGCAAATGTAAACTCATTTTATGACTTGATTCAACAACCTTTGGCAGGTTAACCGAGAGCTGTTGGGTGTGATAGAATCATTGATGCGCAAGTTTGAGGACGAGGAGAAAGCAGATAGTGAGGCTAGCTCTGGTGTTCTAAATGAAAATGAGAGTTTGTCTCAAGGTGCAGAGATCAGCACCTCAGATGCTGAGGAGACTGAAAGCAAACCAACCAAGGATGAAGCAATGGAGGAAGCTGAAGTTGCAGAGAAGGAAAACCAAGATGAAGTGAAGGCTGAGTTTCCTACTGCTAAAAAGCTTGCAACAGAGGAACCTGAAGTCCTGGAGAAGGAAAACCAAGATGAAGCTATCTGTGAGAGTATGGATGAAGTGAAGGTTGAGCCTCCTGCTGCTAAAAAGCGTGGCCGCCCTAGGAAGAACGCTGGTGCTGCAGTCCAAACAAGTGGAAGTAAATCTCGTAGATTGGCCAATGCTGGAAATGTTTCACCCTCTAGTCCTCTTCATGTCCGCTCTGATAACGAGCTCGAGTGATCTCAATCCTCATTAAGCGGGTCATGTGCATTGTGGTACTGTAGCAAGATGCACTGCTGTATTATTGCCCGCGCCACATTTTTTGTAGAGGTTAAGTAAATTTTAAGCTTTGTATGCCCCATAGTTGCAACCACATTTTTAGAGCTGGTAGAGCTAGTTGCAACACATTTTGTATTTTGTTTAGTTGCAAATTTGCAATGCAGATTGTTAGGGGTTTGCTGCATGATGATGTAGCTAAACTTAAGATCGATTGGCCTCTGAACATTCTCTAGCTGTAGGGTTATTTACTAATTGGTAATGTAGTTCTATCATATGTTATATATATTATATATAAAGCAAAACTTTCTACCTTATGTACATTGAGCAAGTCTCAAATGTTATTTTTGCCGGTGTGTAGCAGCTTCTCAGTTGCTATTCTAGAGCCCATGGTGACGGGCTTACTCCTATCTTGACTTTCACCTGCTAAGCTGCTAGTAGATTGCAGATTGTATTTGATGCCACGACCATTGTTACAAGCTTAATGCTATGTGACTGTTAAATTTTGGGACTCTCGGCTTCTGTTGAGAAATTCTACCAAGAATAAGGTAAAACCAGATTTTTGTCTGATTTTAATCTCAAAAATCAAATATGGTGCCATTTTCTCATTTATAAATGATTTCGAGTCTCTGATGGCAGTGGGAGTCTAGGACTCAAGCCTTTTGGTGGCACCATCAGCTCGACGACTTCTTCTCAGATTGAACGTATATGCCCTTTGTTCCGTGGCTTTGCACTCCGCAGGTGATGTTTAGGACAATCAATAGCAAGATCTTAAATTTATGCTTGTGCTTGAGTTTTGGGCTAGAATAGTTGTTAATATGAACTACGGCCCATTCGAGATCATGGTGTTGAAAGGGAGTTGGTTTAGGTAGGGCAGCCCAAAATCATTTTCGTTTTTATTGTTCAATAAAAATCACAAAGACAATTAATTAATAGATACAACAGTTCACTCCCTAATCTTTTGTAAAATTATAAATCATTAAAACTAGAAAGAAAACAAAAAATGATAAATATATCAATTTTTTTGTGAAGGATTATGATATTTACAACAATGGTTAGTAGTTAGAATTCTGTTGTGGTATTAAGTAGCAATTAATTTAAGCAACACTTTCCTTTATTATGCACTAAAATACATGCAATGTTGGGTTTAGTGAAGAAAGTAAGTTTTCACATTTGACCATTTATGATTTTGACCATGGTAGTTTCCTTCAGACTTTATAGGAAAGGTTCAGATTAAAGGTCTTGGACTATAGGTGGCTCATCGGCTACTTGCTGGTTGTTACCAACTTATACCTTCTCCCATTTTCTGTTGTAACACTTTTTTTTTTTTTTTCGCATTTATTGAGGCACATATTTATTCACTTATGTCTCAAATCCGGCCCAAGGGTGGGGCAAGCGGAGTGAACACCATGGCCCCTATAATATAAAGCCCAATTAGCAAATAACCTTTTTAGATTTATTGAAGAAAATATAAGTAAAATTTACAAAAACGTTGTCCTAGCGAAAAATAGCGAAAAAGAAATGTGAGATGCTGAAATAACATGACATTAGTCTTTTTTATTCTCTCGGGACTGTTTTATTGCCTTTTGATTGATATCCGAAAAGCTGATCGAGGTTTATATTTTTACCCTAGGAGCACAGTGTAAAATTTTCAACAATTCCTTTATCAGGACTTTACAACTTGAAAAATTCTGGATAACAGTCTGGGCCTACTATTGGTAAAGTTCTAGATAAAAAGAATTTTACCAAATTGTGCGGGTTATGTTCCTTCTTCTAATAGGTTCTAGAAACAAGATCACGTTAGTCTTTTTTGCTCTCTTGAGATCGATTTATAGCCTTTTAAATCCCAAAAAGATGTTAGAGGTCCCTATTTTTACCCCAGGGACACAATGTAAAATTTTCGGCAATTATATTCGACCTCGGAACATCTAAAAGCTGTGGGTAATAGCCATCGTTTTCGGCTTCTAGGTTGCTGTCCCATAACTTATCTATTTTTCGCCTTATTTTTATACAAAATGTTCTAGGTGAACCCAAGACCCCACGTTCAATTTCAGCTTAAAAACTTGTTATGTTCCCTATTTAGAGAGATTCCGAAATTACACCCCATCCTTTTCGCTCTCCCTGGATCGCCTTATCGCCTTTTGAAACCTGAAAAGCTGTCTGAGGTCCCTATTTTTACCCTAAGGAAACCAAGTCAAATTTTTTTTAGCAATTCTATATTTGGGATCCTGGAACTTTGAATATTATGGATAATAGCTTTCGTTTTCAGCTTTGATGGTGCTGTCTTAGGCCCCATCTTGTTTCACCTTGTTTGTTTACCAAGGATTCTAGGTGAACCTAGGACACTCCATGTTTGCTTTCAACCATAAAAAAAACTTGTTATGTTCCCTCTTCTGAGAGGTTCCGAAAAAAGGCACATTAGTCTTTTTCGCCACCTTTTTTATAACGTGCTATGGACCAGTCAATTGCAAGTGGTTAAAAATTAGGGCGAAAATAAGGCGGAGTTCGATGCGGTCCCTCGAAGGCCTCAACCAAAGGCAATCAATAAATTTTGAGGACTTTGGAGAAAATTGTCAAAAAAGTTTGAATATTTTACTTGGGGTCCCTTGGGTCAAAATAGAGTCATTGAACATTTACTCAGGATTTAAAAGGTGATAAGATAGTAATGGAAGAGCAAGAAAGATTATTATATTTCTACTTTGAAAATTCTACTTATAGGCAACAAAACGGTTTTTTAGAGATTGAAATTGAGCCTGAGCATTTTAGGGTCACCTACAACATAGGAGAAATTTCGATTCACTATAATACACAATTTTAATAAATCCAATGTATGTTTCAAAAAAATCGTTGGTATGCTTTTTTCAGTCATCCCAACATATATTCAACTTTTTAACTACCAAAAACAAATGTTCATAATTCATACTACTTCTAGCTATAATCTTTTCATATCTCCCTAACAAAGAATAAAATTCTCAATATACAAATCCAACTTGGGTCCGGCCGAACCAACATAGTGGGCTCGGTCTGGCACGACCGAGCCCACTTCAAGGCCATATTCAAGAGGCAATCCTCGACCGTGGGCCATGTTGCGTGCATTAGAAGCATATATATAGGCATGCAAACAAATATTGAAGAAAAGAACCATAAAGATGATGAAAACAAAACAGATCAAAATCAAACAAGAAGAAATTTACTACAAAAGTCAACGACAAGAAGCAGAAAATGGAGAATGGGACGGTGGTTTTGGGTTGGTGGACTGCCGCAAACATTGACACGGCAGCCGACATTGATCTTCTTCATATATTGTTCGTTACATCCCCCCATTTTTCATACGCCAAGTGTTTGTTTCATATAAATCAATATCATATATAAACTACCCTTTTAAACTAACTAAATGATCAACTCACCATCATATATTCTTATGTCATACTATACTTTTTTTTTTTTTTTTTTTTTTTTTTATCCAAGATGGTGGGAATTGTCAATTTGTTATGATTAATGGGAACTATATAATGTGATTATTACTTTAACTCAAAGGTAAGTAATAGCATAAAAAGACTTAAATACTTAGCTAAATTATATTGCACTTATATCACTTCATATTTAAATTAAATTAAAGGCAATATATAATTTGCATGCTTAGACTTTCTAAGACTAGATTGAACCCTTTGAAGTGCAAGGGGCACGTACCCTTTACGGTACGTAAGGAAGAATAATAAACTTTTTCATAAATTCCACTTAGAATTAGTATGATATAGTTTGCTTTATGCATAGGTTCTAGAAGTAATTTGAATGATTCTATACTGAAGAAGGACCAAAAGGGGTAGTTTGAATTGGTAGCTATACCATTGAATTGATCGACATATGTGCGTTAGTGTGTGAGCAACTAACCATTGTGAGTAGTCTCAAAACGTAAGCAACTTGATATTATGTAAGGAGGGTCTCGAGTTCCAGCCCTATCGTGTACACGCAAAAATCCTTATTGGGAGACTCACTTACTACAAGTTAAGTGTGCGACTAGAGTCAGCTCTCGACGTTGACAGGTAATTGGAGTATAATAACTTTTGACGAATCATTGTGGGTCGGTTTGAGTGGTAAGAAATTTAGTACTGTTTAAAGAGTGTCTCAAGTTTCAACCCTACAGTGTGCAAAAATCTTTATTGAAAGACTGACTCACCACCAATTAGATGTACAACTAAGGTCGACTGTGAAAAACTACTACAGTACTACTAAAAACATGACAGGCGCGTGTACAAATTGGATATGTAAATATGTATGGTCACTATGGTGTGTTCTAATTACCATTATTATATTATACGGAATACTTGTGAAAGCCAACTTAATTTAATATGAGCAATAAACTTTGGATGAAGTGTGGTATGCTTGTAAGTCGTACCTATCTAATTTTTTTCATGTCTTCGATTGTAAAGTTCATAACCCTCATAAGTCATAATTAGGGTATACAGAAAATGGTCTGGACCGTACCAAACCGCGGACCAAACCGTATTTCTAAGGTCTGGTCTGGTCTGCGATTCAAAATTTATGGTCTGTTTTTTTTTTAAGCTAGGCCGTAATTTTTGCGGTCTAGTCTGGTTTTTTATTTTTTTAGACCAGACCAGACCAGATCGTAAACCATAAACCGCATAAACCTTTTAAATTTGCAACTCTGTATGGTTTTCCATTTTATGATTGATTGATGGATGTTATATTGTCATTTTCTGTTGTGGACTTGCACTTGGTTGTATAGGTAAACTTATCGTTTGTTGTGTATTAACATTTCGCTCTTATAAAATTATGCTTCATAAAATCTTTCAGGAATTGCGGTTTAACCGCAAACCACACTAGACCAAATTGTTTAAAAAATTGTGGTCTGGTCTGGTCTGGTGTGGACCTCAGACCGCACCAGACCAGACCATATACACCCCTAGTCATAATATGGTAAAGTAAATGACAAAGTACCTAAAGTTGTAGACTTGTAGTTAATATAACTCGTGGTAAAATCTATATAAAAATAACCTTCTTCCATGACTATAGGCATATCACATTATCACATATGCATTATTAATACTTTATGTTGTTTTAATTCTTTTTAAACATAATTTCAATTTAGATTAGTTTGATCATTCAGTTCAGCTCCTGCTGATTCTATTTTTTTGGTGCTTAGGGAGCTACAAGTTTGTAGATAACACTCGATCTCATAATCTCCTAAAATCGGGAAAGAAACTCTAACCAGCTGAGTTATTCCTCATTATTTTCACTTTATGAATTTATCCAATTTAGTTCTTGCTAAATTTATAATTCAATGCAGCGCAATTCAGTGCAGATCTATTCATATTAATAAACGGACATTCAAATCGTTTAGATTGATTCGTTTTAATTCAATTCAATTCATCTATCCGTATCAAGTTCATTTCAATTCAATTGAACTCAAAAAAAAAAAATCAATTGAACTCTAATTCAAGCATGTTTAGCAATTTTTTGAGGGGTACACAAGAAACCTAGTCAAAGTAATCAAGAGTACAAGTCAAGCATGTTTAGCAATTTTTTGAGGGGTCCAAAACTTGAATAACAACATGAGATGAGTCAAACAGTATACTTCAATTCACATCACTTTCGAATTTAATTTGCTGCTTTTATATGAATATAATTTATCCTTAATTACAATTTTTAGTATTGACCTTATTCTTTTCAGATTGAGTTTTTCAACTACACTAGAATTTAGAAATATATTGTTTGCTAAGGCCTTTGTTGACTGATCACGCTAATAAAGCACCAAGGGAAAAAAATTGTTTATGCAATTATGCGCGAAAGCTATGAAAATAGTTACAACTTACAACTTCAAATTTTAAATTTACGTATGAATTGAAGCTAAATTTTTTATAACAAAAGAACGAAATTGAAGGATCCATGACTCAACAAGGCCACAATTACTTTATTTTTGGTCTATTCATTAACGGATATATAGGCATATAGCCATAATGGTAGTTCCGTAATGAAGTAGCTAGCTTAGTAGCTTTAATTTAGTCGTATTTTATGTAATCAATATCTTTCACATAATACAACCAGTAATACATATAATCCGACTACAGAGTATACGAAATAGTGTTTTACACTATGCCACTTACTCCCTTTCGATGTTCTAGAGTGATTCTTGAGCACTTTCTTACATATATAATCCTTATTATGTAGGATACTTTGCTTAAATATTCACATGAACGCAAAATGCCGCCAACATACTTTATAGTTTGCACGTAGATTTTCCTCCTTTTGGTAACCAAAAGTAAGCAAGCGTGTAATTTGGTTGCTTAAGTTGGTTTTTATTTTATGCTTTTGAGTTTGATACTTTGATTGAACACGTCTGAATTAAGTTCACTTGATCACTTTTTGACATAATTTATTACTTATTATTATTATTATTTTTTTTTCACTTTCACTATTCTAATTATGTTAATTTGCTCGTGTAGTAATTAACTATATAGGAGTGATAGGACCCATCACACGAATTGAGCTTTTACGTACTAGTTTTGTCATCTCTAAAACTTTATCTCCTCCTTTGCCTTGTTTCTGTTCCAAACACCCAAACATGTTACAAAGGTTAATGATGAAATTTATAAGCTTTAAAGTTTGAATTATATATTTAGAGAACATTTTAAATACGAACTTGATAACGAACGTTCCGGGGCGTTAGATAAGCATTAAATATATATATTTTTTAAAATAATATTCATTTGGGAATTTAGGTTAAAATCATGCATGTTCACGATATAATTAATGTTTGTTTAAAATCATAATATCCACTTTTAACATGCTTAATTATCCAACGCCTTTGGAGTGCTTGTTAGCTTTTACCTTCAAGATATACTATTACTTTAGTTCGATCATTTTAGTAACATGGAGAATAATTAAAACTCTTATAAAGGTGATTCTTGTTACACTGTATCATAACTATACATATAGAATTGAGGATTTGAGATAATGTAATCAAGATAAAATAGAGAAAAAACAAATACTCTAAGATATGATCTCCGTATATTTGATGTGCTCCCCCCCCCGACGGAGCACGCCGAAGAAAGCACAAGAAACATGGCAGGAATGAGGCAAGTAGCGGGCGGCGGAAGCTAGAAAACGGGTACAACCGACAACGGTCAAAGAGGCCAACCGTTACGGACGAAGGGTAAGCGAAATTGGGTGAGAGACACAAAGGAACAACCATGGGCAGGGAGCCAAGACGCAACAAGGCCCACGGACGGGAGGGGGGGGCTATTCTGAAACGGAGATAGAGCAGGAGCCCGAAGGGGAAGGGCCGGAAGGAGGAGCGAGCCGAGGGAGCGGGAAGGGAGCGGAATGGGGAGGTAAGCAATATCGATCACAAAACAACCAGTAAACAAACCGACACAGAGAAACGAAATAGTGTTACACTATGCACTACTCCCTTCGAGGCTAGAGTGATCTTCGTGAGCACTCTACATATAATCCGATATGGAGAACGGAAAACACATGAACGCAAAGCCGCCAACACATAGTGGGCACGTAGATTTCCTCCTTTGGGAACCAAAAGGAAAGCAGCGGTGTAGGGTTGCAAGTGTGTATTTAGCGTGAGGAACTTGATGAGGAACACGTCGAATAAGTTCACTTGACACTTTGACATAAATACTTAATATATATTTTTTTTCACTTCCACATACTAATTATGTTAATTGCCGTGTGTAGTAATACTAGAGGAGTGATAGGACCCATCACACGAATTGAGCTTTTACGTACTAGTTTTGTCATCTCTAACTTTATCTCCTCCTTTGCCGTGTTCGTCCAAACACCCAACATGTTACAAAGGTTAATGATGAAATTTATAAGCTTTAAAGTTTGAATTATATATTTGAGAACATTTAAATACGAACTTGATAACGAACGTTCCGGGGCGTTAGATAGCATTAAATATATATATTTTTTTAAAATAATATTCATTTGGGAATTAGGTTAAAACATGCTGTTCCGATATAATTAATGTTTGTTTAAATCATAATATCCACTTTTAACATGCTTAATTACCAACGCCTTTGGAGTGCTTGTTAGCTTTTACCTTCAAGATATACTATTACTTTAGTTCGATCATTTTAGTAACATGGAGAATATAAAACTCTTATAAAGGTGATTCTTGTTACACTGTATCATAACTATACATTAGAATTGAGGATTTGAGATAATGTAATCAAGATAAATAGAGAAAAAACAAATACTCTAAGATATGATCTCCGTATATTGCTGTGCT
>PYUH01000078.1:3925334-3937049 GCA_016808085.1 Suaeda aralocaspica
ATAAAAAAAAAAAAAAAAAAAAAAAAAAAAAAAAAAAAAACCAAGTTTTTAGAGGTTAAAATTGGGTATCGACCTCTAAGGTTACCTAAAGTACATGGTAGAAGTATATGGCAAAAAAGAGACGGGCCAAAAATGGCCCTCTAGAAGCTGAAATTGAAGGTTATCACTCCCGTTTTTCTGGAATTTCGGGAACTTGAAAAAAACAGGCTGAAAATTTGACATTGCACCCCTTGGGTCATACAAAGCTTCAAAGAAAATCCAATTTTCGGCTCTTGAAGGACTATTTTTTAGCCTTTTTTGTTCCGCCCAATCTTTCTACTGCTTTATGTAACCTTGAAAGTCCCACATCCAACTTCAAACTCTAAATTTTTTTGAACTAGTGTTACGCCAACCTTTGTTGATCTTCCAATACCATCCTATGACGATATAACCTTTCAATGTCTACCGACTTTACATGAGACCCGGTATGTCCCAAGGGACACAAGGTACTAGGGGCTAATACTATTTTTGGACCTTAAAACGCATTAGGGCATTAGAAATGTAATAAACGTTTGCATTATGTAAGCCTCAAAGGCATGTACTAGTATATCATTTTAATTAATAAATACTCTAACACTTGTTTCCACTAGCAAAAAAATACTTGGTACAATGTTTAACATTGAATCTTCAGAAATGTTCCATATGTGCTCAAATCATACCCATCTAATTGTACAAATATAAAATATTGGACCTTTGCATGAGGATAATCAATAATGTATAAGTAACTTAGGCACGTTTTTATTGCTATAAAGTTTAATTTATATTATTAAGGGCACACTCAAAAAGAAGAAATAAGTTATATAACCATATAGGTCTTTGTGTATCTTTGATCCCAAACCACTAAATGCATTTAAAAATAGAATATTTGGCGCCTGTAATGTAAAGAACAAACATTGCTTTGTAGTATTACAATTCATTATATAGTTTTACACTTTAGCCTCAGACAGAAAGGTTCATCCTTCTCTCTACTGCTCCTTCAAAAGGAATACAAAATTTTCAAAAATGAAAATTTAAAAAACAAAGAGGGGAAAAAAGAGAAGAAAACACAACTAAACAAAAAAAATGGACAATAGGGCATCGAGCTGATAATTTTGACTCGATACACGACTAAAAGCACAAATCAAAACCAAAAAATATGTAATCATATGTACAATTATACAGCTTATTTCAACATCAATTTATTGGGTTCAATCCCCCTGGTCCTCATGTAAGTCAAAAATTGTGTTGGCAATTCAGCTAAAAGTGTCTGAGCTACCGAGATTTCTCCACCTACAACAGAACAAAGGAATCGATACTCAGTAATTTACCAAAATGCTCATAGAATACAATTCTGGTTGCATTCCAGCCCCCTAATCGTTCTCAAACTCATTCAAAAGAATCATTAAAAAGGTCAATTTCAGAGCACTGACCCTGAATGTCTCGGAGTGGCACAAATTGCACGATATCACGAGATGCAACACGCCCCGTTGTGCTCTCAAGTCTCTCTCCATGGTCTCCATCTAAAAACTGCATATATTTTGTGAAAAAAATTGTAAACAAGAGACACAAGTGTTTTTCCAGCGCGGTGAGTACTAACTTGTACATATGTTAATTTATACCTCCATCTCCTTAAAGTCGGCTCCTCCAACTCCAACAATGAGTATTGACAATGGCAGATCAGATGCATTTACAATAGCATCTTTTGTCTCCTGGAGATCTGTTATTACTCCATCCTAAAACAAATTGAATCACAGGTTCAATATGGGCAACTGATCAATCGATCATAGTATCAAATACAATTTCACTCCACTTTGTTTTCAACCAAAGAAGAAAATTCACAATTCTTAGAAAAAAGAGCATAACAAGTTCACAGAGCAGTTCACAGACAGGGAAATTCCACTATGGGAACAGAAAAGGGTTGCAAAAAGTGGTGTCAAAGAGATCTAAAGGCAAAAAAGAAACTATTTCAACACTGAAAGCAATTAAACAAGCCCTTAAAACCTGGCTCAGTGGCCTAATATTTAAAGCTAGCATAAAAATGTATTGTTTTATAGCATCATAGCAAACAAACTGTTAGGGTTTCTCTAGATTGCAGAGATAAGGACAGCAGGTCATAAATGATATTGCTAATAGATTTGAGGCATTGAGATTCCATCTTCTTCAATGATCTGTAAGTGTACTCTTATATCCTCCATCCCATTTACCCTCCCTTTCTCTTTTCTTTCCCACACAGGTTTTATCTCTCCTTTTATCTCACCCTTGCATGTAGGAATTCTTTGAACCAGCTCTTAGATTTCCATAAAAATTCCTCATGTTCTACAGAGTACTACTTTGCCTTTTATTAATCTCCGAGACTTTAAATCAGTCTACCCTACACAGAATGGAGAATAACTTCTGGGAGGTGGAATCATTGAGAAATGAAGAGCAAAGTCTAATAAAAATGGATTCCCATCTGTGGAGGTGGAATCATTGAGAAATGAAGAGCAAAGTCTAACAAAAATGGATCATAAAGGAATAATACGGACTTCATGGCTCACGGACAACATCATTCTTTTTTGTCTTCCCATACTCTGGCATCATTGATCAAAGAAATCAAAATGAATGGTCTGATTTCAAAGCATGAGCAATCAAAAAGTATGATGTTGTCTGTGAACCATGAAGTCCGTATTATTCCTTTATGATCCATTTTTTACTAGACTTCGGCGTCGTTGATCAAGGAAGTCAAATTGAATGGGCTGATTTCAAAGCATGAGCAATCATTGATCAAGAAGGTCAAAAAGAAAGGTCTAATTTCAAACCATGAACAAAATTTTACAGTTGGAGAATGTTTCTACTTTCACACAATCTTACCGTGATTATTAGTAAGACGTAGTATTTTTGCTGTCCTTGTGCAAGGGACTGTGCAGCAATATCAGCCGCAACAGTTACAACACGACCAAAAAGGGTTGGTCCAGCCAGTGAAACATTGTATAGAGCACTCGTATATGCAGTCATGATTCCTTGAATCCCTTCAACCTGAAAACAGGAGAACATGCAAGGTTCAACTACAAATTACAAAAGTAGGCACTTTAGTTTAAACATAACTGTTTTGTTGAGTTGTTACTTGCTCACCTCACAATAGTTATTGCTTCCATTTAAGTTGAAGCAATGAGAAACTGGACCATCAATTGGACGTGCTCCAAAACCCCAAGCAGGAAAGCGTTTATCTGAATCATAAAACTGCAGTACTCCCCCAACCTCCGAAATTGCCTAAGAATAACACGTCACAGTTATCTATGTTCCCTGAATTTAGATCTTTAGTAATCTACAAACATTTAGTTTCTCTTACTTTCTGGTATGCATTTGGGCGACCTGATGGATCAATGTAATGTAAGGAATCGGGGAGACGGGGATTCCCATTTGAAGCTGATGAAAAAGATACTTGAGTCAAAACATACAAGTGTGCCCAAAGTCATAAGTAAATCACAATCGAAGTTTCAACTCTACTTTCACAAAAAAGGTCCATGTACATGTCAAGAGAAGTGGATATCACAAAATTTAAGATGAGTGAGTACCCCCAATTTAAGGTATTTATAAGGTTATTCTCTGCTTCTTGCATAGTACTCCCAAACATGATAGTTATCAATAAAGAATAATAAGAATGAAAACGAATTTTCCATGAATCATCTTTAAAGAGACTAGAGAAAACAAGCCAATTCCAGAATTTATAGTAAACTATCAACTGTAATCTTCACAAAAAGGTCACAAATTAGCCTAGAGTACATATGGCCTCACCTGTAAAATCAATGGCCACCATAAAATTCAATTGGCACCCACCAGCCATGTAATCCAGAAAAGTGTGTTGGACACTCTCTCTGAATTCGTCCACAAAGAGTTGACTTTTCAAGACCTGAGTCAAAACTGTCAAACTCATCATACAAGAATGAGCCTTGTTAATAAAAAAAACAAAATATCAATTATGTCATCAATTTGGAACCTGGTTGTGATTATCATTTCCAACTGCAGCCGGTAGATACATGTTTGCACCACTCTGGCTCAAATGAATCTTTTCTAGCTCAACTAGTGACTTATCAATTTTCCTAAAACCAGGAAACAATATCAGTATAATATTGTAAACGTATACACTAAAATCTTAGGAAGTCAGTCTTTTTACCCAATCAAATCATGCTTCCCACTGCTATTAAAGTTAAAGCACTCAACAGTTAACGGACTGTCCTGCATGGCATAAAATATGAGTTAATTTCAGAGGATGAAGAGACTGCTTATAATCAATTAATCACAGCGAGATCTGGGGTGAGATAAGCCTTCTGATGAAGGTTGCACATTAAATTACTAATTACTTTTCCATAATTTTACACTCAGCAAAGACCAGGGTGCCAACGAACATTGGGAGATTGCCATGCATCTATATTCTACATATATAGTGCTCCTCATACCTTACTCCCAACCTGCTGAATATTCAGGAACACAGGATTCCATTTGGGGTCTAAATCATCCTTTATAACCTCCGTTTTGTATATTGGAATAGAAATACCACTCTCTGCAAGTTTAGATATGACCAAGAAGGGATCCTGCATAATATGATTGGAAAGTGCACGCTCAACAGGAGTTATGTGTAACAACAAAAAATTAGGAAATATGGAGAAAAAATTTGATGCCATACACTTTTTGAGAAGAGATCCTTATTTTCCAACGCTGAACACCTCAACACCATTTCAGTTGTGGTCTTGGAGTTGATAGATTCCTCAGCATGTATGGTAAGCTTCCCATGACATTTTGAATGATCTTTTAAAGTTTCTTCATGTTGCATAAGGTCTAGTGTCAATAATTTGTTTGATCTGATAACTATCTGCAAATTCACAGCGAAGTGGTGGTAATGAAAAATTTCAGCATTAGATATGAAAAGAGTGCACTGCAAGTCTGCAACTGATATTCAGACATGCTCAAAGAAGAAATCATGTTACATTTATTATTATATAGTGGAAAAATGATACAATGTACTGTACTAAACCTGGAAAACACAGAAATAATGAAGGCAACTATTGCAAACCATATTAAATTCATAACATCGGTAGATACAAGTCAGCTATTTTGAAACAAGCATGCATCAAACTAGAATTTAACATCCACTAGTCTGGTTGTGGTGGTAATGGTGATGACTCTATCCGTAATCTAGCAAATTAAGCCCCGTAAAAATGAAGATGATAATGAGTTCACCACCAAGTATGTGTTTTTCTTCACAAGTTTTCATTCCCATATTGAATTAAGAGTGGAATAGTATGGCAACGGCAAGAAATTCTATAACAGATTACATAAAAAGCTCTATTATCAGTATTCCACCTACCAGACAAGGCTTTATTACCAACAGAATCTTTACAATCATGAGAACCCCCACTCCAACTTTTTTATTTATAAACAAAATATTAGTATTCGACAAACAATTTCTCTTTGGAGCAGGGTAAACTTTAGAATGCATAGACATTGGGAATAATGTTAACAATTTAGGTATTACCTGCGACAATGCACATGAAGCCTCGCCTAAAAATTGCTGCTCGTCTAGCTTAAGCATCTGCAGGAGTATAAAGCTGTGTCATAAAAAATGATGCAATCTGTATTTTGGAGTTACACTAGTATAGTATACCGGCTTGGTAACAAAAAATGATATCTTCAAGTAGTAATGATAAATTAATATCTATTGGTGCAGTTGCTAGCTATTTGCATGTTTACTGAAAGTAAGAGTACATTCACGAGTCGTGCATCTTCAACTCCCAACTTTCAGATACAGCAATGAAACTTCATTTTATTAATAGTTTCCACTGTCCATTAGTCTTTTTCATTACACATGTGGCTCTTCAATCGGAATGGGGTCCAATAGAAGAAAAGTTAAAGGTGAAACTAAGATATCAGTGAGGTACCTTCATTATGATAGTCCCACTAATACTAAACAAATATTTGCAACACTCCNTTTATTAATAGTTTCCACTGTCCATTAGTCTTTTTCATTACACATGTGGCTCTTCAATCGGAATGGGGTCCAATAGAAGAAAAGTTAAAGGTGAAACTAAGATATCAGTGAGGTACCTTCATTTATGATAGTCCCACTAATACTAAACAAATATTTGCAACACTCCGTCCCTTAATATTTGCAACATGGGCCCACTTTTTGTGAGAGCTTTTTAGCTCAAATGTTGCAAACATTAAGGGCAGGGGGAGTAATTCACTTTTCCCATAAAAAAAAAAATAGCATTAGCCATGTACATGGAGCCCAACACCAGGTTATTCTCGTTTTTATGAGAAATGATAAACTATTTTGGTGAAGTGGTACCTGAAGAACAACTTTACTAAACAACTATATACAATCTTAAAAAGTAAAGTCTAGAGAGGAGGAAAACAGAAACAACTACTAAAAATACTGCTCCAAGAAAATAGCATATTTTTATTTTTCTTTTCCAAAATTTATTGAGAAGCCAAAAACGGGTAAGAGGTGTTAAAATGGAACGAATGAAAATAAAAAAACAGGACCATAAACATGAGAAAATTTCTCATTTTGTCACCTCAACAGTAGTCTGAGTTTTCAACAAACAAGTTAGCCAAAAAACACCCAACAAAGTTTTAGACTGGTGAAGGCTTCCCCACACATAACAGGAACAGCAAACAAGCAGCTAAGTATTCTAGCCCGCTCAAGCAAGAACAAGAAAAAAGTGGGACTCATTTTGCACTAATATATGTAGCAAGGAAAACATTCAAAAAATTGCATCCATGAAAAGGAGTAAATAAGTGAAGGCTGAATTAACAAGTTAACCGTTACCGCATTATTTCATCAAAAACGGACACTGTTAAACATCAAACATATCGCCTTCAAAATTTCAAATCACCAAGCATGGCTAGTTGAGTCTATAAGGAAATATGCCAAGCATAAACCACTGTATGTGTATTCCCTCATAAAAGGTCTCAAAGCAACATCATAATTTAAATACACAATGAAAAGTAGATTGAAGCTAGAGCATTGCATATACCTTTACGTCTACATTATGAAACTGTGTATCAACATCATAAATACGAAACCTGAAAACATAAAATTTGACATCATGGTCAGGCAAACCATGTAAAATTTCATTGTATACACCAGGATACCAGGAGGAAACTAAGGAGCTTACACTAGTGTCTGCACAAGTTCAAAATGATATGTTACATTGACCTTTTGAATCCATGAAGGATTTAGTGAATTCAGTACTACTTCTGTCCGCCCAATTTCTTCAAGCCTACCATCTCTTTCTTGTGTATAGATAACAACCATTGGGTCACTCTACAAGCATAAAAGCAACATGTGGAGGTTACAAAGGGGGAGAAAGAAAAATATAATCCTACCAACAAATGCTTACAGCAACAATATATGCAAAATAAAAAGAGTCCTAAGTTGGCTGCAAAACTTTATCTATGGAATGCAGAGATCCTAACAATAAGAATTATGTTATCAACCATACATTTGACTAGCTGAGAATACTGTGTTTTCTCCCATAAAATACTAACACAACTTAAAAGTTGTTTTTTTTTTTTTTGGTAAAAATGTCAGCGATTTGACCCAATGACTAGTTACAAAAGCTGATTCTTCAAGCCAAACTAATACTTAACCACAATCAAAAATCTGTATCTGGATGCTCCAAAAGAAACACAAAAAAGGAGAAAAGTCCTAACTGGTTGTTTTATTTTTAATAAAAAAGAGATAGTCGGTGACTGGATTGTGCATAATCTTTGGTGAATCCTTTGTTTCACCAAGATACATAGAAGAGATAGGAAAATATTATGCTCAAAAAGGTAATAAATTAGTTATGGTTCAAAAATTGATGTTAAACTTGAAACGCTGTCAGATTTTTACTAAATATGACTATGGATGAGAAGTAATAGCTTCAAAAAATTAAAGGCATTCTAGATAACAACAAAAACAAATGAAACTGAAATTTCACAATCAAAATTATAACATCTACACATTAACACAACACAGAAAGTCTAGGTATACAGACCTTTGAAAGTACATCTCGATCACGTAAGCTTGAAGCTGACAATGACAACTGCACAATAGCACATAAGAAAGGTTAGCCCTTACTAGTTACCAGCAAGGCAGCAAGGAATTGATAATAAGACCTAAACGCCCCAATATGCATACATCCTATTTCTTCTTGAATAATTGGATCTCAATGGCATCTTCTGTAGATGGGAAATGAGACGGTCAATGGGAGTTTATATAATTATATGATTGGATAATTTTCATTTCTTGTTCCTCCATATAGTTTCACTTGCCAAAGGCATAGGAGCACAGAGAAATTTTAATTTAATAGCTTCAGAATTCAACTTATAGGCTATGGGAGTTGAAATCAGCAATGCAGTATGTTTAAACTTGTTGTGGCCTTGTGAGAGGACAAACAAGGTCTAAGGGGCAACTCGACTTGCTTCATTCTTTGCCTAAGCTCAGCAAACCATGCAAAGCTTAATGCTACCAAAGTACCGATGCATAGTGAAAAGATAGAGATAGCTTGATGAAAGTATTTTTTGGAAAATTACTAAAGATCACAAAAGCTGTGCACCATCAAACAAAAGATTGACACGTGCTAAATGCCCTATACAAACTAACACCAATTTTTACATTAACTACTTAATTGAGCATGATGCTCATTTAACGTCCAGGGTAAAGTCAGAATAGTTGACTTGCAATGGTCAATAACATTTTAGCAATACAAATAATTACTTTCAAGCAGAAGAAACAAACTCGAAAGCCCAAATTTTTTTTGAGAAATCGTTATTTTGTGAGTTGTGACTGAATAACATGGATATCCAAGGAGGTTCTTTTTCGTTTATATTATACAAATGCTACAAATGCTACAAAATATTCTCAGTTATTAAGTAATCCAGGTTAAACAGGATCTAAGTTTCTCTAATAGAATGTTTATTTTCCGTCCAAAACTGTGCACTAGTAGGTAAAAAAAGCTGTGATTTGTATTGATGGCTGTATGATGTCTAGCTCATGCCAATCATTGCTAACCTATTATTCCATTTATTTTTGAAATAATTGAATTAGATACAAACATCAAGGGGATAGAGCCACAATAGAAGTTAAAGTGATTTCTGAGTTCTAGGGTTTGAAAAAAAGCAAAGCTGTGAAACTATAAGAGAAGGGAGGTCCAGCTCATCAGTCATCATAAACTATGTTTCTACTTTCTAGAACTCAGATATAGTGCCCAAGCTTGGATACAACTTTGTGTAACATATTTGCAACATTTTGGTTCAAAATGAAGTGCAAAGTCTTGAGCATCCAACATGGGTGCTTCAGGTTAAACAAAGAACAAGAGCAACAAGGATCGTAAGTGCTAAATTAGATTGGACTGGATACCACGGATCCAGGTCCAACCGACGGCCAAAATAAGTCACTAATAAGCAGTTCGTTACAGCAACAGGTCCAGATCGGCCTTTCTGTAATCAACTTTGTCATGGGATATTTTCATTCTAATGTATTTTACCTTATGTAATAAGCGCAATACAAAAGGCTAATTAAGATCAGAAATAAAGATCATTCAGAAATGTAAAAAAGAAGAAATCTCTCTAGAGATGACAAAAGTTCTTCAATGAAGGTAGAATAAGTTTGCTAATGTAGATATCTTTACTGAATTCTAGTACAAACAACTCGAAGGTCCTATGCAGAATGATGCACTGTACACTATCATGGGTTGTAAATGATGCTACACCACTGAAAAAATTGCGGAGTCTTTAGAGGAAACTGAAAACTAAGGATAGGCTGCAACTCAAGGTGATGATATAGCAAAACACATGACTACATTTATTTTTTGTCAGTGTCAAGAACGCCTACATCGCTACACCAATGATACGAGTATATAGCAAAGACTCTTAGGTAGGTTGGCAATCATATATTTAGCCAACATACGAATGGAATCATATCTCGTAAGAAGATAGTTGAGTAAAAGTTTAAGCATTTAAGTACGAAATGGTTTTCCAATCCGAAATCATACTTCTTAGTGGATGTATGAGACCTAAGTTGAAAGGCCACTACTAGTATCCAATCCATAACATTCCGAACATTCGACAATAGGATATCGAATCGAAAAAGAACACAACCTGGTCACTGGCACTAGACTTTTCTCCCGAGCATGACAACGCAACGAAGCAAGAATCAGCCCTCTATACCCTTACATACAATGAGTAAGTTTGAAACACCATGTAACTCCATTAAACCCTTCTAAGAAAGCCAAAACTATCCGAGTTTCGACGAATAATATCACTTCAACTTCTCCAATTCACCAAATTACTTCAAAATTGACACTCACTTAACTAGGTATTCACAAAAACTCCAATCAATTTACCAACAAAACATCAATCAATTCAACTTTCTTCACCAAAATTCGCACAAAACATCCTCAATTTACATTAACAAAGAAAAAACCTAAAATTCAAAAAACTAAATTAATTTCTGCAATTAAGAACAAATTAAGCAAGCAAACTAAAACATTCAAACAAAACTTTAATTACAACAAAAACAATATCAGAAAAACTTTAATTACTACAAGTAAAGTAGAAGCAAAAAAAAAGTCAAAGGAGAGAGAAAGAAGAAACCTCGATCTGCGAGAAAAGACCGTTATAGCCATGAGACTTAAGGAAGAAGTTAACGGCGTCATTAGCACCGTCATTTTGAGCATGACCTCCTATACTGTTTCCTACCGCCGTTCTACCGCCTACTTCACCGAAGCAACAACCGTTACCCATTTTTTTTATTATTATTTATTTTTTTATTTTGTGGAAAAAAAAAAGGAAAAAAAAAAAAGAAAAGGGAGAATATAATATAATATAATAATAGTGGAAGGAAGAAAGGAAGAAGATGAAGGGGACATGAAAGGAAGGAGAAAGGAAAGAAGTGTAGACTACTTAAGTTGCAAAATCTTATGCTGTTATGTTGGGTCCCAGTATTTAGGAATTTTTTTTAATTAATTTTGTACTCTTTTGAAATATATTATTACCAAGACTTATCATGTGAATCTATTGATTGAGGTATACTTGATGGACAAGTGTAGATAGTTCGCATGATGTATGTTTCTCATAGTTAATGATTGTACGCATATAACACAGTTGACAGTAGTATAATATTTGTTGATTGTAGATGTATGTTGTGCAGCATATTAGCATGTATGTTTTTCATAGATAATGATAGTACAATTGATGGGAGTATGATGTTCGTTATTTGTAGATTTATGTTGTGTTACTTGTGTAGCATGTAAGCAATTAAGCATGTGAAGGGGCGTTTAGCCTACCACCACAACACTTGTATATTTCAAGAAAAAAGTGTGTGGATATGGACAAACGGATTGTGAGTTTACTTATGTAAATGCTGAGTTTAGTTAGACTGTTAGAGTAAAAGTATAAAGTAATAGTTGTACATAGTATATGATACCAAGTATCATATTGTAATTTGTCCTTTATTTTGTATTTGCCTAATGTAGTACTTTAATGGAGTGTAACGTTTTTGTCTTAAAAAGAGAAAACAAAAAATTATTAACTCGATAATCCAATCTAATTTTGTCTAAAATATGTTAATTTATAATACATTCAAGTTTGAATTACCATACAAAACTTATGAAGCATTTATTCATATATATATATATATATATATATATATATATATATATATATGTGGGT
>PYUH01000078.1:3938133-3978885 GCA_016808085.1 Suaeda aralocaspica
CATATATATATATATATATATATATATATATATATATATATATGTGGGTTTAAAGAGCCACACAAGCAATGATTGGATCATCCCATGATCTCTTAAAATCCGAGAGAGAAACTTACCAACTAAACTATCCCTCAACGACGAACTGTTTACTTTAAATTCATCTCCTTTTGATAAGTTGAAGAGAAGACCATGATCGGGAAATTACTTGTACCTCAAATTGAGGTACAAGTAAATACCTCAAGGGGGCATTTCTAGTTATTTGCTCAATAAAATAATAAAGAAGTGGGGCCCACTGATGTTGGAGCTTGTGGGTGTGGGAATAAAATAATGGAAAAAATATGTGGGACCCATGTCCTTATTTACATCAAGTTGAGGTACTTGTCACCCCTCGACCATGATCTTACAAAAACCCAAACTTTACTAAGAACCTTTAAGGTCTACATAATAACTATCAAGTACTCCGTACCATTTTAAGTTTTAGAAATGAAAATGGAAGATAAAAACTTATAATTAAATGATCAACCTTTTATTATAGGGCATGAATCATGATCTTATAGAGTTAAAGCACTATATGAGTCTAGGAACAAAAAGGAGCCGCAACAAAAAAAGTCAATATATTATTATGACTAGTAAAGGAGAAACATTAATTTTACAAGTCATGAACTCGTGACCGAAAATGAGGCAATACTTGTCACCTTATGTACTGTATCAACAATACTAATCATGTAATCAGAAACTTGTTTAATTTAAGTGTTTGATTGATTATATTGTTCCCTTTAATGTAGTCGTTAATTAGCTGTTTATGTACACAATTGATGTTAACATATAATGAGCATTGTTTCTTTCAATCATAGTTCATGGTTCATGCTTTCATTAGTTCGATTTCAATCAGTCTAGTTTGAGTCATTGCTGAGTTTCGTTAACCTCAAATTTTGATTCTATTATTCGATTTAAGCTATTAAAATCGAGGCAAAATTGCCACTTCGAAAATAGCACAAACTAAACCCTTTGAACTGGGGGCCTATTTACTTCAGCTAAAAACAGCTGAGCCAAAAGTTTTTTATGAAGGATTAATGAATAGCAAAATAAAAGAAGAGCTGAACTAAACTGAGCTGAGCTGATTTTAAGCTGAAGTAAACAGACCCTAGGTAAAACATTAGAATAACTGAAGGAAAATAACTATATTGCTGAATCATTGTCCTACACAATTACAGAAAAAAAAAATACTAATGTTTGATTGTTTGTACAAAACTTCGAAGGCAGACCACTTATCAACCACCTCAAGTAACTACTGCTGCACATTTTAGCAAATATCTATAGGCATATACTTACTATCTCCCAAAACAATAATATGCAATTTAAAGTCATAGTCCAAAAGCAATGAGTTGTCCTCAAAAGAACCCCACCCCGGGAAAAAAAAGGGAACAAAATTGGAGGCATACAGCAAAAGGCAGAATGGCATGGGCTCATCAAATCTTGTGAAGTCCGATATTCAAGTCAGAGGATATGGAAATCAGTAGTGGCATTGTTGGGTGCCACTCGGCCTTGAAAACTCGTTTCTGGTGTGCTTTGATGGATTGAGAAGGCTTGTGAGCGTTGTATCGGATATCAAATACATGGATCATTGGATCTGCTGAACCTGAAGTGAGGTACAGACCATCAGGAGACCATGCCTGATTAATCAGAGCCGACTGAGACTCACTACTTTCTTGCTTCCACCCAAAAGAATGAAGTTCTGAATTCCTCAGCCTGATATCAAATAGCCGAAGTTGCCTTTCGGGAGTCCTGAAATTTTACAAATTAACTCTTAAAGGACTAACAAGTGAGACACGAGCATAAGTGCTAAAGAAAGGAAGAAAAGAATATGAGAAATTCAAGCATTATTTAGAAGCCAAAAAGCACACAATGCAGAAGAACTACAGAAAGTGCAATGATTGTGGATGTTAATTACCCTGTCTGAACCATGAAAAGGTGGTAGTCACATGGATTAGGAAGAACATTCATGCATTTGCTTTCTATTTGATATTTGTAATCTGCTCTTCCAGCACGCACGTCATATCCGATTATTCTCTTGTCTGCACCAGCGGACACTACCATTTCCTTGTGCCGCATTCCAGCGACTCCCATGACTGCAGAAGAATGCTGATTTCTATGCAATGTCTTTGGTTTCCATGCATCATCACCTCCGTCTTTCTCATTCCAAAATACAACAGCATGATCACTACCACCTGACGCAAAACAAGTATCATCCCAAGGCATAAATGTGACGCAATTGATGATGCCCCTAACATGCGGTTTCTCCTCCAAAAATGATACACGAGAACTCTGCCAAAAACATAAAAGTTAGACTTTCCTCCAGTCTACTAGTCCCAAGTATCACTAAATCTGAAACAAATCAATCAATAAATCATGAACCAGAACTGCAATCCCATGTGGCCATTAACTGCATGTATTACGCATAGAGAAGAATGTTTTAAGACAATGGAAAAGAAACCAATGTCGTGGCACACTTTAGTACCTGGCTTTTGTTCAAATTTAGCACAGATATCTGATTATCCCCACCATCAGCACTATATACAGCAAGTAGCCTATTCCCTTCTGGATGCCAAGCTATATCTTCAGGCCATCTCCTCTGTTTTGGAGATAGACATTCCGTAGAGCTCAAAAGAGTTGCCCCTGATCTAAATTATGGTAACAAAAGTATGCAAACACATTAGCAACAGATTACAGTCGGTGATTAAAAGAGAGCAACAACAAAGTAACTAACACAGCAAATTCAAATTTTCAAAGCGTGCAACCTACCTGAGACCTATACTGCAAATTCAAATCTTCAGAGCGTGAATGCAACCTGCCTACCTATACCGCAAATTCAAATTGGCTTGGGAAACTCTTTTGATACGTATTTTTAGCTCTCCCGATACCGTAATATTAGCTTTCTAGCCGATTTCAACTATTTAGGGATCTTCCCTTGATTTAAAGATCACCATGCAAAATTTCAAACTAATATTTTTTCGGGTCCCCGGAACCCGGAAAAGCTTGACTCGATACCCCACGCTCCATTTTGTTTTCGCCTGGCCACCACAGGTTTCCCTATGATTGGTTTCGACCTCTAAAAACTTGTTATCATCCTTCTTTTGGAGATGTTTTGGAACAAGTGAATAATAGTTTTTTCGCTTTCCTGTGAATTCCTTATGGCTTTTTCAACCCAAGTTAGGCGTTAGCTACACACATTTAGGGACGGCACCCTGCAAAATTTTTGACAATTTTTTTACGGGACCCAAAACCTCCAAAAACTGTAAATAATAGTCTTTGTTTTCGGCCTCTGGAGTGATGTCCCGGGATCCATCTTGTTTTCACCCTATTTTTTTACCACAGGTTCTCGGTTACCAGATGACTCTCCATGATTGGTTTCAGCCTCTAAAAACTTGTTATTATCCCTCCCTTGAAGATACTTCGAAAGAAGGAAAAAATACCTTTTTCACTCTCCTAGGACCATATTATGGCCTTTTCCAACCCCGATTAGCTCCTCAGGGTCTCTATTTTGACCATACGAGCACCCTATAAAAATTTCGACAATTTTTTTTTTCAAGACCCCGAACCTCCTACAATTGTGAATTATAGCCTTTGTTTTGGGCCTCCATAGGGCTATTCGGGGCTCAGTCTTGTTTTCACGCTGTTTTTTACCACATGATCTGGGTCAATATAGGACTACCCATGATTGGTTTCGGTTTCCAAAAACTTGTTATCATCCCTCTTTCGAAGATATTTTAGAAGAATGGAACAATAATTTTTTGCTCTCCTGTGGCGGGGACCTTCTTGTGGCCTTTTCAAGACCCCGATTAGCTACTTAGGGCTCCTATTTTGATCGTACGGGCAACACGTAAAATTTTTAGCATATTCTTCTAGGACCCGAAACTTTTTAAAATTGTGAATTATAGTCTTTGCTTTTGGCCTTCGAAGGTCTATCAAGGACCCGTCTTCTTTTCGTCCTATTTTTTACCACATGTTTTAGGTCACCACAGAACTCCCCATGATCGGTTTCAACCTCTAAAAACTTGTTATCATCTCTCTTTCACAAATATTTCGAAAGAAGTGAACAATAGCTTTTTTGCTTTCCTGATACCTTCTTATGGCTTTTTCGATCCCGATTAGCTACTTAGGAACCTTATTTTGATCATTCGGGCACCTTGTAAGACTTTTGACAAATTTTTTTCCAAGACCCTTAAACCTCCTAAAATTGTGAATTATAGCCTTTGTTTTAGCCTCTAGAGGGCTATCCGAGGCTCTGTCTTGTTTTTGCTTTGTATTCTAAGTCACCAGAGAATTCCCCTAATTGATTTCCATCTCTAAAAACTTGTTATCATTTCTCTTTCAAAGATTCTAGAAGTGAATAATAGCTTTTTCGCTCTCCCGGGACCTTCTAATGGCTTTTTATACCCCGATTAGCTACCAGGGTTCTTACTTTGACCGTACGAGCACTTTTTTAAAAATTTGACAATTTATTTTCTGGGACCTCAAAACCCGCTAAAACTGTGAATTACAGCCTTTGTTTTTAATCTCCAAAAGGCTGTCATAGGCTTCGTCTGTTTTTGCCTTGTTTTTTTACCACGTGCTTTTGGTGACCCACGACAACCCATGATTGGTTTTGGCCTCTCAAAACTTATCACCCTTCTTTAAAAAAGGAAACAATAGCTTTTTCCCTTTCCAGGGACCTTCTCATTTAAACCTGATTAGCTGCTCAAGATCCCTATTTTGAAATGCCTTATACATTTGGGCGCCGGGGTTGATGCCATTCTTATCATGAATTTCTAAGTTTCGTATAAATCATGGTAGTTTAATCTGAAATCTGTAATCTTAGTCGTAAGACGATCAGGGCAGATTCGTAAGAATCGTGTATATGTACTCATAATTTAAGAGTCGTATAATCTGAAAATATCATACTGATGGGTCGGCTATAATATATAATTAAATGAGTCTTAAGATTATAACCATCAGTATGATATTTTCAGATTATACGACTCTTAAATTACGAGTACATATACACGATTCTTACGAATTTGCCTTGATCGTCTTACGACTAAGATTACAGATTAAACTACCATGATTTATACGAATCTTAGAAATTCATGATAAGAATGGCATCAACCCCGGCGCCCAAATGTATAAGGCATTTTCATACGGGCACCCAATAAAAATTTTGGCAAATTTTTTTCTAGAACCTCAAAACCTACTAAAACTGTGAAGTATAGCCTTCGTCTTGGCCTCCAGAGGGCTGTCCCGGGCTTCATCTTATTTTAGCCCTATTTTTTTACCACGTATTCAGGGTCACCACATGACTCCCCATGATTGGTTTCGACCTCTTAAAAACTTGTTATCATTCCTCTAACAGAGATATTTTCGAAAAAAGTGAACAATAGCTTTTTCACTCTCCTGGGACTTTCTTATGGCCTTTTCAACCCTGATTAAATCCACAATGTCCCTATTTTGATCGTAGGGGCAACCTGTAGAATTTTTGTCAATTTTTTCCGGGACCCCAAAACCTCCTAAAACTGTTACTTATAGCCTTTTTTTTTTTTTGCTTCTGGAGGGCTATCTCGAGCTCGGTCTTGTTTTTACCTTTGTTTTTTTACACGTGTTCGGGTCATCACAAGACTCCCCATAATTGATTTCGGCCTCTAAAAACTTGTTATCATTTCTCTTTTGGAGATATTTCGGCTTTTGGAGGGCCTTCTATGGCTCCGTCTTGTTTTCTCCCCAAATTTTATTCACTTGCTTGTGATAACCTTCGGATGATCCACAATGGTTTTGGGCCAATAAAAAGTTGTTAAGTTCTCTCTTTAGTGTATTCCTGTTAAACAAGACTCATCTTTTTCGTTATCCAGGACCTTCTTCTTACCTTACATATCCCGACAAGTTGTAAGGGTCCTCTTTTGACGTTGGAGACACCATATAAAATATTTAGCAATTTTTACAAAACTCTAAAATTGTGATTTTTTTTTTTTCTGACATCCAAAGGGTTGTCCCAGGCTTGTCTTATTTTCTCCCTATATTTCTCCTATGTGTTGCAAGTGAACCGCCAAATGTGTCACACTCAGTTTCATCTTCTAAAAACTTTTTATCCTCACTCTTTAGACAATTTTCAAAAAAAGGCACACTAGTCATTTTACTCTCCAAGGATTCAGCTTATGACCTTTCGAACCTTGCAAATCTGCTCGGCAACCCACAATGTAAAAATTTTAGCAATTTTTTTCCCAGGACACCGAAAAATGTGAATTATAGCCTTCGTTTTCAACTTCAGGAAGGCTATCTTAGGCCCCGTCTTGTTTCCTTCCTACATTTTTACCATAAGTGGTAGGTGATACAAGGACGCCCCATACTCGATTTTAGCCTTAAAAAAAATGTAACCTTTCCTCTACAGAGAATTTTCCAATCAAGGATACAAATACATCTCAAATTGTCAAGCCCTAATCCAAAAACACTTCAAATAAACACACTTAACATCAACTCCTTCGCGGACAACTATTGTTTGTTGAGGATATGGTGTTTCTCCTTTTTAAGGCTTTCTCTACTCTTAGATCCTTATTCGTAAACACAATTTGTGTTAGCCGCTTTCTCTATTCTTAACACTAAAGGTCAATATGGATGGTGATAAATTTATCAATGAAGCATAGTTAATGTTTATTCGAGATTTATTTTCTTGTTTGTAGTAAGATATAAAATTATGTTATTGTTTGTACGTGTAAGATATTTTTGTTTCTGTTTAAATTATTATTGATATTATTTATGTTCCGATACGTTACATTGTTTTTAGGAATGCACGAACGTTTCTGAAACTCTATCCCTTTCCGTGCTACATAGTAGCAAAATTCCATGATTTTTATGCGGGAAATAAATTCACATGAAATTAAAAATCCTATCATACTTCAACTCCAGTGTGAACCAAATGAGCACTTAATAGAAAGACACATCGGCATATTATATCCCCACTATCAAACCTCAAACAAGTCCTCAAGAACAAGATAGGTTAATTAAGAAATTCATAATGAAATTCTAAAGCATGGAAACATGGATAATCAGGTTTTTTTCAACTATACCAAACCCTAGGTATCTAAACATAAATGAGGTTATCCTGAATTCCTCATGCATCAAAATATTTCTAACACAGTAGACAGAAACTAATATATAGTCTTCAAAAGCTTTTCTTCTTCTATTAAAGAATCAATCAAACACTGAATTGGCTTCAAATTTTTAACAAAGTCCCCTAAGCTTCACTTGAACTCTCATACTTTTACAGTTTATTAATGTCTCACGGTTCATAACACATACATGCTCCATAGGAGTTTCGAAGTCAAGGAACAAAGATGCTAGTATGCCACCAATATCCACATGTAAAATTGTCCTCTCATATTAATAGCCATCACTTTTTTTTTTTACAGAAAACCAAAAAGGAGAGAGAAGAAACAGGATAGGAAACAAAAGAGAAGGATAAGACTTCGCTAAAAGAATGAATGTGTCACATACACACCAAAAAATTACTTCAAGGTACAGTACTACCGAAGTGGTATAAATTGCTCTAACAGCTAATGGAATGCACAGCTTATCATTTAATGAATATTCCACCTCTAAATATCTCTTACAAGAACACAAAGTATCATTTTCTATTTCAGTTATCAGCAAGAACAGTATTATACTTAATAATAAAGAGAGTCAGAAATTACCCTTTTGCCTGGATCTGCCATAAGTGGACCATTCCATCAAGTGCACTGGATCGTTTAGGAAAACAAAAGGCAAAGTGAAACTTTTAGCAACTATAAAATGTAAGAGACATACAACACCCAGATCTAAAATTTATGAATAAACATTTAACATTGAAATAGCTACAAACAAATTATTTCTTCAAAACAACCTATCAAGTTTTAATTTGATTGGCACTACCAATAGATGCAATTTACCAAAGGGCTCCACTAGTCCACTTCCTCCCATCCCTTTCCTAAATTCAATCCCAGTTTTGACTTCTTCTACTCTTTATAACTCCTACAGACAAAAGCCACCAATTTAAATAGTCAAGCACTTTTGGGTTGATGTTAAAATTTTGGGTGAGAGTTCCAAAATCAGGATAATTGTTCAATTCTCCAAAGAGACATTGAGTTGAGATCAATTTATTAATTTGAAGCGGAGTTTTCAATTTAGGGGTGTTAATTGATCAAAGATACAATTTTGTTTTGGATCAACAGAATCCATTGATAGATGTTATTAACAAAAAAGGTCCATTTCATTTGAATCATTGATGATGCCAAGTCAGATAAAAACTTGAAAATATTATAATGATAAAACCTATAAGGTAGTTGTTTTCAAAATTCGAAATAAAATCGGTAGTTTTCACTGATTTTCCAAATTTCTTAAAACCAAGTTTTGCCACAAAAAACATATCTTATATTAATTTTTCTGCTAAGTATAAAATCAACACTCAAAAATATTTTAGCGAAGTATGGGAAGAAAAACAAGGCATAAGGGACCATAAAAGCAATCAAATTACTAGATTATAACCTTGTAATGAAGAGCTTATCAATCACAGGGCATAAAGTCAAACTTCTCATCTTCCTTTTATGCTGACTTGAGATATGAGTACTTGCATAGCACTGAATTATAGTTGGTGACGAAGAGCTGCGTACTTTGGATACTAATTCTGCATGCTCTTTGGATTCTGTCATAACCATCATGTAAGAAAAATCAACAGCCTTACAGCATAGGAACCCAAGACATGTAAAACAAGTTCAATAAAAACATACATACACTATCGAGATTCAAACACCGAGAAACCAATAAAGCTAGGATAATCCCAATATATTCTTACCAAGCTTCCTCTTTGCTCCTACAGCATCACATTTACTGTCTTCTGACCTAGAAGGAGTTCCATGAGATTTATCTCCTCTTGACTTCACAGGACTATCATAGTGACTTGATGAAGTTTTTGGACCAGTTTCGGCTGCAGTTGAGCGGGAAGAAATCAGGAGTTGTGGTTTAGATTGTGATTGACGCTGCAAGGAGCCCCCATTTGCAGGACTTCTGGGTCTATGCTCTATTTTCACCTCTTTTCTAGGAATATTATTATTATTGTTATTATTATTATTATTCCACTTCAAATCACAGATTTTGCGCCGAACACCGACCAATTTACTCTGTGAATCATCTAGCCTCTTCTCTGCCTCTTTAAGCTGCAGAAACAGTTTTAGTTATAAATTATTCTAAAGATTCACTCAGTATTTATGGCGCAAATTTCATAAATGTCAGCATCATATACCTCAGGCAAAAGCAAAGATAAAGTTAAAAAAAAATTGCAAGGAAGAAAGCGTCTATATGTAATTTGCTCCCCAAGGACTATTTCTTGGCAAGAAAAAGGGCCATGGAAAAGCTATGAGTTCCCGCTTCTATTGAAAACAAACTTTACTACCACATAAATAAACTTCATTTAGCTATTTGTGCAGTAATATCATCAATCTATTGCTCTTCCTCTAATCCTCTCTATGATTCATTATGTAAAGATAATATGAAAAGAATTGAACATGATTTGGTACCATAGAATAGATAGAATGTGGAAACAAATAAGGTAAAGCAAAATTCAATTCAATGCCAAACAACAAAAACCCGGAAAAAAAAAAAGAAAAAAAAAACTTCTTTACTATATCAAACAACAAAGAACAAAAACCCTACCTTTTCTTTTCACTCACTTTTTCTCCAATTCATTTATGTTCATCCTAAAAAGTAAAAATGTTCCTCTTTTGCAGTCATTTCCCTAAATTAATTTCAACTTTTCTCATTTCCAACACTGCAAACAACAACTTGTAACCTTCATTTTATCAAAAACCCCCAGATTAAAATTCAAAAATAGAATTACCCACTAACTCAAATGCATATTTTTGGATACCCTGATAATCAAGATCATCAAAAACCCAACAAAATTAAAAGCCTACAACCTAAAAAAAGAAAAAAGCACAAATTTAACTAAATTCAACAAATTACTCCTTATACAAATTCAAAAGTTTAGTTTTTTACCAACTTAAAAAATCAACTCAAAAGCAAAATTTGCATACCCTAATAACCAAATTCATCAAAAACTCAACAAAACCACATTCAATTACAATATTAAACTTAATAAAATTCATCAAATACTCCATATTCAAATTTCCAATACTCAAATTAAATCCTTTACTACCTTAAAAACCCAACTAAAATGCAAATTATACATACCCTAATAACAAAAATCATCAAAAACCCAACAAAAATAAACCCACATTCAATAACAACATCAAATAAAAATCAAAACTTTAAATTAAATAAAACAAAATAAGAACAAAAACTGTCACCTGAGATTTATAATAAGAGATTCGATTATTAAGGTGTTCAACTTCTTTAGTACGATGTTCAATAAGTGCAACAAGGGCTTCTTCTTGTTCTTCATAATTGCTTATACTTACAGTTTCATCATCATCTTCATTATTATTATTATTATTTAAATCATTTTTATGAGAATTATGTATGATTTTCTTGTGTTCTTGTTCATTTTCTGATTCAATTTCTTTCTTGGGTTTTTTGATTATCCCTCTTTCGCTCATTTTTCGGTGCTTTGTGTTTTGTGTTTTTTTTTTTGCTTGTGCTCTTTCTTACAAAGGTGAAGTGTTACAAAGTTGTGGGAAAGTATGATGCTTCATTTTCGGCTTGGGGTTTGGTGTAGTATATTCATCATAGTTTTTTGGCTTATAAGTCGAAATGGGATAGGTTAACGAAATGTTTCGAAAGTCTTTTTCTCGGGATTAAACTCTTAACGATTTACAACATTATAATTAACATAATAAGATCGATATTATGTTGAGTGATGATAGTCTCATTAGGGTATAGAATGTTACTATGTTAGGAAAATTTGTTGTTAGATGATCTTTAGAACGATTAGATTTTACGGTGATTGATGAATGTGAGCCATTATCAAGGGATATGGGTTTGATTATGCAAAATGTTGAATATAAGTAATTTATCGTTCTCAGTATATGTGTGTGTTTTTATGTGGTTAAAAAGGTTATTAGAGCAAGAAGAAGGCTAGCATGCACGAGCTTGTGTTGTTGAGTGTCTGTTGCATTTTGCATGTAATAGTATTCTAGAGATGAAAATTAGTGATCAAGATTCAAGAGTTTATTAAGTTAGTGTCATTCCCTTATTTGATACTGCGTAGGTGTCATGAATGGTTGAGACTTGAAAATAGTAAGGGATCGTTTGGTTAGAGAAGGGGAAAGAGAATCACTTTAGAAATGAGAATGAAAGAGAATGGAAAGATATTACCTTTGATGTAAATAGTTGTTTGTTTTATAAAATAGGAGGAATGGGATCCACCATACAAACCACCCTAACACCAGCTCCAACCACCCATCTACCCTCCTCCAGCACTCGTCGATGTCGCGGATCCCATCTCCACCCCTTGATGGCGTCGCAAATCCCACCTCCACCACTCACCGGTGACACAAAGCCCATCCCACACATGAAACCCTAACATGGGTGGTTGGGGTTGGTGTTAAGGTGGTTTGTGTGGTGTTTGGGTGGTTGTGTGGTGGTTGGGAGGAAGGTGGGAAAAGGGAATTGGAAAAGATAAGAGGGAGACAATGGTAAAGTGATTGGTTGGGGTAATAGGATTAGGAAAGTTGGGGAAAAGGAATGAAAAAATTGAGCAAACAAACGACACAAAAGGAAATGAACCCAATTCATTCCCTTACCATCAGATTACCACCCCTAACCAACGGCCCCTAAAAGTAATACATTCTTTATTTCTCTTTAATTGAGGACAAAATAGCATTTTGACTAAATTTTCTTCTCGACTTTCCCTTCCCCTAAATTTCAAATTATCGCTCTTTCGAAATACGAGTAATATATAAAAAATTGTACAAAGCATATATTATCACATATATTCCAAACTTCAAACCCTATCTTTCATTACTACAGTCCTGAACTTGGACCCTTTAGTCTTTCAAATGTGGTCTAAAAGACTACTACATCAATATTCCTTTTTAAAATCATCCAAACAACAAAATTATGTCATTGAGATAAAAAGCAAGTGCAGTAATGTCTTTCCATTGACACAATCTATTTGCATAACTATTGCAAAGCTTCATCAGGATTGCCAATCCTACGAGTTAGGTGTGCATATTCCTGACTGTAGACGCTTCAGGATTGCAAAGCCTCCTTTAACTCTTTAAGCAATGGAAGTAGAAGTGAAGGCAGATACCACCTTCAGTCATCCTTTCTAGAGAAGCTGCAACCACTTGAGTGAATGATCTCTGGGTTTGGTAATAGCATGTTACCATTGAAAAATGGTCCTAGAATATAACAAAGTTTGGAGACATTAACATCAGCATAAACTAAGCACGACTTCATCAATGAATTGGTTACATGGAATGATGAAATTTCCAATACGTGATTGACAATTTGAGCAAAAGGCTCTGACAAGGGTATTTGGTACTAGACAACCGATATGAAAAGGATTCAAAATTCGCACACCTTCCTTTTGTTAAATTGGAGAATGGGAGGGGCTGATATACTTCTGTCATTTAGGTAGCATAGAATTGCTTCCATATGGGTGGGGTAGATAAATGCAGGAAATATCAACCAGCTACCAAGCTACAATGCTTCATCAGCTCCCAACTGCTAAGCAAATATGCCAAATTTGACTTTCAAAAACAACAGAGCTAAATCCCACCGCTAACTAGTCACGTCAATAAAATGCCATGACACAGCAGTAACTCAGCAAGGGCGGGCTTGAATCAAGATGATGAGTAATAGTTCTCCTTTTCTGCTCCCAGAATCTCAGACTGACCCTTGCACTTTCGTCATCGTAATCAGTAATGATGATGTGGCATCACTTAATTTCCACTTCAGGTCCTTCTGAGATAATAAGCATCAAGCAACAAGATCAACCTCATCAATATCAGGAGGAACCACATCTAATCTCATCATGCTTTGGTACTGCTCTGGAACAGGTGCACCTGCTTGCACACATAACTCCACCACAGCTGGAGCTTTGCCATAGTACCTTTTCAAATTGTTGCACAAGAGTGAAGAAGGATCTCGTACATGCCAAACATAGTTGGGGCCGATAAGATCATCAATGGTTGCTTCTTGCCACGCATGTAAGCCATCACGAGACTGATGCTTACTTGCTTTGCACATCCTCACCTTGTGTCCTTTGGGACCCACCTGAACCTCGGGGCAGTAGCCACATGTCCATACAGAGTATTTATCCATGATCTTTCTTGCACCTGATATCATCTCAAACCAAGATGCCATTGTCCCAATGCTCAAGTGCTTCAAGCTTTTCTCGTCGTCAGGATTTAATTGCACCAATGGATGAATAAGGTCTTCTACTGAATCGCCCTTTCTTTCTTCAACTACTGCCCTGAAGAAAGAATTTATTTGAAGAATATCATCACTAGGCTCTTTATCTTGACTCACGACATTTTCATCATTTTCTGCATCAAAATCTGCAATTCTTCCTTCAATGCAATAGACAGGCTTTGTCCTCCTCTTTGCAGGATATTGTTCTACATTAACACCAGCTTGTATACAGAGTTCCAATATTGCCGGGATACGTGGGACATCAAATTTTTCATCATGGACAACCCTTGGTTTCCCAACACGATCAAAGAGATGGAAACATTTGGGAAAGTAAACTACATCTCTTAAGCTTCCTTTTCTCCATTCATGCATAGCACTGCGAAAACCACTCTTTGGTCCAGTGCAGGTACGTACTTCATGCCCCACATGGCCAATATGAACTTCCGAGCAGAATCTGGAAATTGATTTAAAGTCAACAACTATATGTACGAATACAAATAAATTATAAAATCAACCCCTGATAAAACTGACTACAGCTCACAACAAAAATTTATGCCATATCAGTGATATAGTTTGATAAAATTCAGGCTTCGGTGGCACATTGCTACAAGTCACAAAAATCAAGTATGTCGCTACAAGTCTCAATCATAGTTTATCAAGTTTTGTTTCTTTAGACAATCAATGTTATTTGTATTAATGGTCCTCAAATAACTAACATATTAATCATCTGACCCTCAAATAATGTGTCATGTTTTAAGGTGAAGTGCCAAACACTAGCAATGAATCACAGAAGATGTCCAATACAACGACATGAATTGCAATGCTTTATTAGTTATATTGCAATATGCAAACATGTTAATCAACTGAATTCACACAAACAGAGAAAAATTGAGGATAATTGTGCAACGCCAGCAAAATCAAACCCAGCTTGACCAATATTTCAACCGCTACATCATGGATTGGATTAGTGTTTTCCACATTTCCCTAATAATTATTAAGTTTTGTTTCTAATTAATGCAAATTCGAATTTATACCAACACATCCCGATTTATGAAACTGAGCACCACACCAGAACAAACTCCTAAAATTTGACACATTACAAAAAAACTCAACTAATGAAGCCAAATTCAAGCAAAAATAAAGATATAATGCTAGTGACTATGCAAAACAAAAATTTATAGACGAACCAACTAACCTGCATCTAAGGACAGGTATGAAGTCCAGTAGCTTAGTGATTCCAGTAAGAAGGGATTCTCTTGCCCAATAGACTTGTTTAGAAACTTCCACAAGCTCCGGAACAAGAAGGCCGTTGCCAGGGGGGTGCTCAAGGACTCGACAAGGATTCAACTTCATCAACTCCCTTTCTTCCTTGGCTCTCTTTACAAGTATTCTCATGGGAGTTGGATATGGCTTCCTCTCCGACTTACTTCTACAAGGCTCCGGCAAATCTACATACAACGGATCATCCACTTCTCCACCATAAGGAATCACCCGTGTATCCTCACCATCATCTCCGCCTCCATGAAAATGCCGTGGCACATCATAAAGACGGCGACAATTAATAAACCGACGCAAGTTGATCCTTTTCACCAATGACATTACTACCTTCTTCTCCACTTGCACACTAGGTCAAAATAAATGCATAGAAATCAATCATCCACCTCATAAATAACTATTTATCTAATCATTGGAGCAATTATAGCATTAAATTATGTCAGTTTCCATGAAAATGATTTCTCTTATATAATTCTGGCTTATTCTGAAAATAGTTTTATCATATTAAGGGTGAAAAAATTTCTTAATTGAAGTTTGACAACAAATTTCCATGAAAACAAATAAAGCTCAAAATCATTTCCTTTCAACCAATCACAGAATTAATGGCAATATCAATAATTAGGGTTCTGAAAAAATAAATCACTAATTTGGGAATATTTAACCTAACATTTCAAATTCAATTCATTGAAATATACAATACAGGAAGAAAAAAAAAAAAAAACAACTACAAAAGAATTGCAAACTTTCAATAAAACTATTGAATTTAGTTATCCAAAGTAGTAATTAAAATCAACATAACAGCAAATTAGGGGAAATTAATGGCAGCTAAAAATACTATGTTGCGAAAATTGAATTTAATATAGTCGAATTTATAATAGTGGTACTTACTTATATCAATTAAAATCAGCAATGAAGAAAACCCTAGAAATTATCCCAAATTCAAGAGCAATGAAATTCCGACGCCGGCGACTGAGCGACAATTGGTTCGTTGAGTGTCAGTTTTGGAAGTCCAGTAATAAGAAATTGGAGATGAGATGTTAGTTATGGTCACTTAGAGTCTCAAACTCCCAAAGTCCAAGAGTATTATTGATTTTCTTGGATATTTGAAATTTTCGAATGGTGCAATTCATATCCGACTCAAAACTATCGGATAACCGATCTGAAATATTTGAGTCTTGATCAGCTATTTGTTTTCGAGAATGGATCAATCTGAACATGAATCGCTAGATAAAATTAGTTTAAATAGTCCTATTATTTTACTAAGCTCTCAAACCGAGAACTTAACGAGTCAAACTTTAAGCAAATTTTCATGAAAGTCATGTTTTAGTTGTCTTGTCTTTGTATCATTACAATTGCAAGTATTAAGTAAGTTCAGTCAGAGTAACTTGCGAGTTGTCTTTATTCATTAGTAAAAGTGTAATGTATTCCACAAATTAAGGTAAACATTCCCTCACTCTATAACCACCCCATCACCCCTTTAACCTTTTCCATTCTTCTATTTGGCAAAGTCATTCACCCAATGTACCGGGCTGATGATAACCGCACTCCAAAACCAAAAGACGCACTCCCACTTTTACAATGACAATATCACAAAAGTAGCATCAAAAGTGGAGTGCGGATATGCACATACATGTGCGGAAATCAACTTCCAATGAACCGATTACGATAAATATCAATCTCAATCCCATATCCAAAACAAATCCCCACCATAAACAAGGACACAAAATTATGAAATTGTAGATTAGAGATGGAGATCCAAATTCCAAACACAAGATCAAACCAAAAAAGCTTTAAGATCTGAATCCAAGAAAAACAAGATGGTTACAAATGACCAGAAAAAGGGCATGGGCATGGACCAACTATATTTACACAATCAACTTTGGAGAATTCAAAAGCATCATAACCAATAAATGAAAGGTATCTCCGTACAATTGTCACCATCTCCATTGGCAAAGGACTTCTTGTGGCTGATAAACTCTGTAATGTGAGACAACATAGCAGAAACACATCAACCAATTCATTACAGGCCAAGGTGTTTCATTACTCCACCTACCAAACGGTTATTTGCGTCCCAAGATGTGGCGATGTGCGTGCATTCACCGGTGTTATCTTTACAAAAACTTTAACAAAATGATGTCATTATCTAACATGAGGAAATTGGACGACTACCAAGTCTCGGATATAGATGCAGAGTTGCTCATACGAGTGACATAATTTGTATGGAAAATAGGAAGACATCAAATAAAGTCGAGCAAATTCCCATACAGCATTTACTGAAGCTTACATTCAAGATTGAATCCTAAGGTGAAGATGTCAGTAATCAAAAGTCTTAGGCCCAACGTAGTAACAAAGGGCAGTCTTCTACATGTAACCAATGACCTCAATGAAAAATTTACAACATTCTCAAAAATGGCCTAGTTACACAGACACTGAGATTAGGTCAAAATTTCTGGTTCTCAAAACTTCGGGAAAGTGCTTACCCAAAGCACTCTAGAAAAAAGAATTTAACAATAACAAGGCCACTTCGGATTCCAGTTCCTAGCTGAAAAAAGAAACGGCATTTTTTAAGGCTACTAGATACTCGTATTACTCTACTAGCAATAGCAAGGTCTTCACCAGTGCTTTCAAAAAGGTAGTTTTAAATATGCAGAGCCACATGAGACAAATTTACAGCATTCTCCTACAAACACCGGGCTCCAAGGCGTCATATAGTACTTATTCTTCATCTTCACTGCCACCACCACTGCCTACTTGTTGCCGACCTGGCTTGGCCCGAAAATTGGTACCCATTGGGAATGGTTCCTACAACAACACAACGAGATGAACACAAATTCAGCTGCATTTTCCTAGTCAAAGCCGATCACAACCAAATTCTAGGCTGTTAATCAAGCTAATGGGGATTTATATCTCATCATTGATTAAAATAAAGTGAAAAAGGGATGCATAGGCTGAAAGTAGAAAGTAGTGAGAGCTATGCTTCTGCATAATGATACTTGAGCATGAAGTAATAATCAACAATAAATAGACAACAAACAATTTTATAATTCAAGGTGTCAAAATGTCAACAAAGATGGATCAACTTCCAATCTGGACCATTTAGCTGTCCTATGTAAGTTAACAAAACCAAAAAGTATCGAGCCTAGAAATACAGGTTTTGTTTTGTGTTCTTGGTAATCTAGAGGATAGCAAAAGTCAATTTCACTAGTGTAAGATGAGTTGCCACAACATATTGCCTTCATTGTCATATATCATTCTCTTCTTAATTAGGTTAGCTAAATGAATACTTATTCCCGAATCAAATCCAAGCAAAAAGGGCATCTTCACCAACTCTTGGCTCTCAGCCTCTCACATTCAGAACAACCAAAATTTTGACCCTTGCAAGTTACAGTCCCAACCACCAGCACCCCCAAATGAACTACGAATTAGTTTCTAGTAAAGTCTTTCTTGTTATTCCATGGGTATTCTACTTTATTTTTTACTCCTTTACTTTCCATATTAACAAAAGATAGGATGGAGTACTGCATACAAAGACAACAGATAAAGTCCCATAGAATTACAAATTTGAATTATAAATTATACTTCAAAAGTTCTATAGTAAGGCGAAACAATTAACAGACCTGGTCACCAGCATTTGGACCTTCTGTGTGAAAAAGAATAGGACGGCACCGTTTGTCCTCATTCATCAAGCTCGAATTCTGGAAATGAGCAATGAGGGCTCCTTTCCCTTGAATGCGAGCATAAGCAAGAGATGCAACCTTTTCACTGTTGAATTTCTCCCACTTTCTACCTTCAAATGTCTGCAAAAACCACTTTGACATTTCAGTTTATCATACAAATATTTTTAGCCTTTTAGGTACTTCAATAGAAATTTCCATAAAACAAACCTGATGAAAAGAAACGATCTGGACAGGATCAATCATGTTGATGAATGCATAGCCCATATTGCATTTATTCTGCCAATTAGACAAGTAATGCATTAGAAAGTGGCAGTTATTTTTTTATCATCATCGTTCCAAAATAAAGAATATTGAGAAGCTATACCTTAAAATCTATTGGTAGATAGATAAAATCATACTTTCCTCGATGCTGCTCATCAATTGTGGACAAAAGCATTTTGGAAGTGTACCTGGAGTCGCCACAAAAATAAATAACGACTCAATATGACATCGTGATTCTTAAGGCAAAGGTAGTAAAGGGGAAACTCAAGCTAACTACTTCTAAGCAATAATTGAATGCATCAAGTTGCGAGATTCAGTGATCTAGGTAACAGTGTCATGCTGGATAATGATATACATCAAATAAAAGAAAGATTGCATTTAATGATATCAGTTGCGTAAAAGCAACTATAAAACATACTTGTTAGGGATATTCTTGATCATCAGTGTTGTTCTAGTGTCATCACCACGCAATATACGCTCAAGGTTAAGCTCATAATGCTTCCTGTCAGCATGGCTCAAGTTGGTTTCATTTCTGCTTCTCCTAACACGTTCGCTAGGAGAACCAAAAGATGTTGGCAGAGAATTCATTGTATTCCTCTCATGAAACATGTGGTTCATTTGTTGAGGTGATTGTATCCCAGCGTTTTTAGGCATCTCAGTTCCATGAACATGAGAAAAGTTGATTGGTGAAGATATTTCTCGAGCAGGTGATGCAGAAAATCCAGGAAGACCCACATTCCTTATGCCACCCATTTGATAACCCGAACCTTCGTGAGATTCTCCTGTATACATTTGTTGTCGGTCCCAGAGTGAAGCCTTCATTACTGGTGCCACAGGAGCAGAGCCTACCTGAAGGTGGTGGTGCACAGGTGAAACCATATTCATCATAAGGTGTTGAGTTCCTGGAGATCCAGGAAGCCTCCCGAGGTGATGTGCATGATTATTATTCAAAAATGATGGTGAATTCGGCATAAGCAAAGATCTAAGATGCTGTTGCTGAAATGAGTTAGACTTGCTTGCCATAGACTGGTGCACATTAACCCCGTTCGGAGAATAGCCATACACTGAAAAAAAGCATATAAAAAGAAATCTGTAAGAATGAGCACACGTAAAGGTTCATAACTGAAAAATATAAGGAATAAATAAACCCCCCATATAGTTTGATATTCATTATATAATAAGATAATAGATGAGGCAGAAATTTAGCAAAACAGAGATGGCAAGTATCACTATAACATGATAAGTATCACTACACCATTAATTTATCTAAATTGTTAAGAGAAACGTCATCAAACTATAATCACAGGTATTTCAGAGGATACTGATCGGCTAAAGAAATTGGTTGCTAACCAGCTGCCATTCATAATTTAGCCATCACCTGCAGAACAAGTTTCTCAACAAAAACAAGTCTGGTCAGTAATATGTGACTCATTTTATTTCTGAGCTCGGCTGATAATTGATTAGTTCCTATGTGGAGAATAGTTGCTATAGCATTACAGGACTAGTAACTGCAGATAATCATTTCTCCATATGGTTTAGATTTGTTAAAGGAAAACCTGATCGTTTTTCGGTGTGTGGCTTAAAACTTCGCTACTCAGACTCTTTATTACATACATTGGCCAAATATGTGAGTCAGTATATTTGGATCAACATAAAAATATAAATATAAAAAAAATTAGAAAAATAATGCACTTAACACTTACCACCTTCTCCAAGCTCCCTAGCATGCCCATTTAAGCCCATATGATGAGAATCCAAGTTAACTTTCTCAGACATCCTGGAACGAAAGTCGTCAGCAAAGCCATTCACGTTTTCCAATGAGTTATGTGACATCATATTGACAACACTATGCAGTGGCACTTGCGGAGAATGAGGATGGAAATTTGGGATGCCCCTGTTATCAAGCTGCACTTGGGGAAAAGACTGCCCGCCCTCACTATGACCAAATTCATTGCCTACAGATGGCATTCTAACTTGAGAAGGAAAACCATTAAAAATGCGATGATTCTCATGAGGCGATGCATCACCCACCACAGCACCATTGGATAATCTCCCGGTGGAATGCATCCTTGGTGCATGATCTATTACATGAGCAGAGCGTGGCTGATTCTGGTGAACACCCCAAGGATAGCCCACATTTCTCCGGCCTCCCGATAAATGCTCTTCCCCTTCTAATTCTATGCCGCCACTATAACCAAACACATCAAAATCGTCAAGATCATCATTAGCATTGGCATTCCCCAACTGCCCCATCTCATCAACCATCCCTGAAAACAGCTCTTCTTCATCAGGGAGAAGATTATTAATAGTCTGTCCTTCACCTTCTTCTACGGATTTAAAAGGCTCCACTTCATCAATTTGGGGAGCAACAGTGCTAGATTGTCGGGATATCAATTTATTGGATGACAGTCTAACTGCAAAAGAGGAAGCCACTATGATTATACATAGAAAGTCATCAAGCAAACACCGCCCGTCAAACAAACAAAAGACAGTGCAAACATCAAAAGAATTAAGAAGATTTCAAGAGCAGCACTCACGCTTATGATTAACCAGCTCAGAGAGTGAGCTGGAGAAGAGACTGCTTTCGTTCTGAGCCCCGACGACACCAACAAGATGTCTATCCCCTTTGTAATACGCGGAATCAAGATAAACATCAGACCGCATTGTTTTATTCTGATTCACAGATCTTGACAGACTTCTATGTACACCATTATTCCCGTCTTCTCCGACAACATCAAACTTTTGATCTCTAGGTACAGAAGACTGTGACATTGCCAAGCAATCAGACAGTTTACCCACAGCCGAAATTTTCTCCAAAGATGACAAAGTAACCATTTTTCGCCTCGAATTCAACTACCAAAAATCCAGTAACCCCCTATACAAGCAACAAACTAAAAGATCAAAACTTGTACTGTAACCCAAAAGATAACTACGCCCCAGCTAATAAAATCCTGAATTCACTAACAATTCATGATAAAAAAAAAAAAAAAAAATTAAAAACCCAATTTTGTTCCCTTTATAAACACTCAAACCCCACTTCTTAGCATTAAATTCTCATATAAATACAAATTTGTCAGCAATTAATGAAATAAATAATTCAACTTACATAAAGCTTAATAAAACAATCTCACAAACTAATAACACCACCATTTCATCAACAACATCAGATGCCATTCAAAACCCAGCTTAACAAACAAGGAATCAAAATATTCGGACCTCCTAAAACACCCATTTTACCATGAAATTAAACAAAGACTAAATCATTTTTTTTTTAAAAAAAACCCAAATACTGAATATTTAGTATAATCTTACAGATCATAAAAATAATAAAGAATTAACATATTTTAATGCTACAAGAAATTACAGATCAGAACCACCAAATAAGATAAGGACTTAATTAGCTACTTTGCAGGTAAAAGGTAGACGTAACAACAAAACTTCACTCATAATTAATTAATTTAATTAATTAAATAATATGATTACTACTGTCTAATTTTGAAGATAAAGAAAGAACGAAGACCAAATTCTAATTGGGTCATAATCATATAAAAATCCCTATTTCCGCGTTTTTGAATATTTTATTTATTTTTTACTAAAATTACATAATCACCAAACAAACACCAAAGTTTTAAACTTTATAGTAAAAAAGATTAATAAAAATTAGTAATTTTTTATGTTAAACGTACCAATCAATTAGTCATTATAATATGCTATGAAAGAATAAACTAGGTGAGCAGTCTAGGAAATTAAAATATTCTGAAAATTCAGATGAAAAAATTAAATAAAAAAAAAAGTGAGTTAATTATTAAACATTTAAAATAAAAAAAATACTCAAAATTAAAGAAAATCCGACAGTAAAAAAAATTAGGACATATAGATCGGAGCTTAATTATCAAAGTTCTCAACTAAAAAAAATTAAAAATAAAAAAAGCACCCAAAATTAAAAATTAAATTTAAATTTAGAAATTCAAAGAAAAATAACGTACCGTACAAGTTTAAACTACCGCCATGAATTATTCTTCAAGAAGTTCATAAACCCAGAAAAAAACAAATTACTTTAAAAAAGCAAGAAAATGGGGAAAATGGAAGTAGGAAAAAAAATTAGGGGTTATGAAGAAGAGATCTCCTGCATTGCAAAATTAAAGAGAGCAAAAAAGATTGAATTTTTTTATGGGGGTGTGTGAAATTGGGGAAAATTAGAAATTAAAAAAAAAAAAAGAAGAATTACCCAAGTTTAATTCTGCAAAACCTAAGTAAAATTGAGCAAAACCCAAGTTCGATCCATGGAAAAAACTGGGTTTAGAGTGAAAAAAAAATCAAAAATTAAAAATGGAAAAAACAAAAATGAAAATTGGGGGAAAATTAAAATTTTACAAAAATCAAAAGAAATGGTTTTTTTTTTTTTAATGTATGTATGTAAGTTATGTGGTGGGTAGAAAGAAAAGAGAGAAAAGGAAGAAGAGAGAAGAAAGCAAAAGAGAAGACGCAAAGAGACAAAACAGAAAGGGCAGTTCAGGGTAAGTAAGAGAGAGAAAGTTTAGAGAGAGAAAGTTTAGAGAGAGGGGTAGTCTTGGGTTATTATCTTTTGTTTGTTGTTGAAAGAAGATGAGATTTGACACATGAAAGACTTATGAGTACTGAGACAAAATATTATACGGGAGAGAAGAGAAAGAGAGAAAAGGATGATGATAGAATTAAATATTGTTGTGGGTGCAATGTTGTTATTTTTAATATAACAATAATACTAATAGTATGTGGAGTGAGTAAGAATTTTTGGGCCCATTGTTTAAGATCGAGAGCTTGTGTAATAATGTCATGCTTACGAATTATTAATTGTCTAAATTCGTATCTTATACTCCGTAACTTGTTTGTTATGAAGTTTGTTTAAAATTTAAAGGTTGATACTAAAAGTTTGAAATCGAATCTTTTTGAGATTAGTTGTGACTTATTAGTTAGGTGTTCTCTTGCGATTCTATGAGATTTTGAAATCGATTTTTATTAGTATCTTAGTAGTTCTTTGAGTAGAAGAAAAAAATAATGAAGAGTAATAATTATTAGTATGAAAATAGAAATGGTTGTTCTAAAAGAATTGGAGTGGTAGTTTGGAGATGAGAAATTTGGAAATTGAGTATTGGTCTAAAAAACCTTGTTGTTCTCTTTCTCTCTTTTCTCTTTCCCCACTTTTCTCTCTCTTTCTTTCTTTTTTATTAGTTTTTTACATTACTTGTATCTTGTGTGGTGTGTCATCTTGTGCAATGAAACAATATATGCATGAATTAATCAATTTTGCATTACATTGCATTCCTTCCCATTTATGCTCCTCTATTTCATCTTTTTTTTTGGAAAAAGGGGAATTTTTTTTTTTTCCTTTATGACATCAAAGGAGCAACGGCCTAGTGTTGTAATGAGCATTTCTAAGCATGTGAAAGTTATCATTTCTATACCATTGAGGGTTGGAGTTAAGTTTCTAGTCTCAAGAGCATGTTCCTAGCCCTTTGTGGCTATGTACTATTGTGTATCACATGTCTAGATTTGTTTAGTGAGAGTAGTTGAATGGTATGGAGCGGAATGTATGTGTTGTTGTTACGTTGTTTAACTTTTTTTTTGTGTGTTGAAAATGTTTTATTTTTTAGATAATTTGAAGAATAAAGAAATTGAGAAAAAGTAATTGATCAGTATTTTTTTATAGATATTTTTTATTACTACATTTTAATCATTAATAATATAATGTATTTAAATTCATTGTCTAGTTGACACAGTATATTTATAATACTGAATTGAGATGACATATACAAAGTTATATGAAAAGAAAAGCCAGATAAGTTTAAAGATAGCCAAAAACATTGCTATAAACAGATGAACCAAGTATGGAGTTATTTGAAGGTGAGATGGAAAGGATAGCAAAGTAGCAATAAGCAAGATAATATTGTGTTGCTTATCATTCTAACAATCATTCCTTACAAGTTGGCATTTAATAAATTAGCTCAATTTTATATAGTTCTAAAATTTTATTTTAATACTCTGTAATTTGAAATTTTTTATAAAGCCTTGTCATAATCTTATCCAAAATAACATGATCCACTCTTTAGTAAAGGATTAGCTATCTGGGTCGAAATTGTTATCTTAATTTAATTGTGATGCTCCATATCTATTAGTCATTGTATCCCTTTTTCTTAAAAATAGTTACCATGTAAGAAATCATTGAGATTTCATATCTCTCAATTTATTGATATTTTTTATATGTAAGTAAACCTTCTTGTTGCACAATAATTAAACTTTTAGTAAGAAGTATCATGGTTTCCAACCACTTTGATGTCATTCTTTGTTTATAGATTAAAATCTTCTATCCTCTGTTTGAAAGTTTGATATATTTTACATTATCTTATTTTCAATTTTTCATAAACACACTTCATGCTAGAATTATAATAAATAAATGAAATTAATAAATAATAATAATAAATAAATAATAGTCCTTTTTTGAATTTTAATAAATGATTGCCATTATTATTATTATTATTATTATTAAAATTAAGTAGTACTTTTAATTAATTAATTTATTATTATTAATTATTTAATATTATTATTATTTAAGTTAATTACTTGTTTAATTGTCATTTTCTACTTTGATAGCTAGTGTTATTATAGTGGTGTATAAGTCAAAACATAATTCATTCCTTATTTATTTTTTATTTGTAATCTTCGTACGAAGTATGTCATTGAAATGTTATGTTTCGGCAATGTAAACGCAGAGTTATGCAATGCTTGTTAATTATTAAAATTAGTATTTTGACATCAAGTCCAAAAAGGATTATATTAGCAACTATATAAGTATATAGTAACATTGTTCTTAATTTCTTACTCTTTCTTTTGCTAACTTCATGCACCCAAAAGGGATTTGGCTTACTTATTGTTTGATCACATTGCAAATCAACTTTTGTGGAAAGTAAGATTTAATAGTTTGTGATTATTACCCGTTACATACAATTTGTCTAAAATATAATTGTATTAAATTTTTTTTTTCATTGACATTAAGAATAATAAGTACATTACAAAGTGCGCAATTACAATGATCATAAGTAAAATCTTAAAAAAAAAATATATATATATATATGACATAAACCTATTTGGGATCAAAATGCAATCACTACTTTTAATTAATTATGTCATTTTTATACCACACGCCTACATAATAAAGTACGCTACAAAAGTGCTCAGAATACAACACATACCAAAATAAAAATGACATAGACTATAAGTTCGATCATAATGCAATCACTACTTTTAACTATGTCATATTATGTAAATTTTATTGCATAGAAGACCTTCAAAGTTGTGGTATTGCAAATTTGCATGGTTTGGTTGTTAGTTGGTTGCTGGTGTTCCTAACTTGTTATAAATTATTAAGAAAATTGAAAGCAAATAGAAAGTTGAGCTATTATCAAGATTGTATTAATTAGTTTGTTTGCTGTATGTACCTAAACTTCTCACTTATTCAATCATAATATGATATGATTGATTACAAACTACATAGTAAAAAATACACATGTTGCCATTAAATTGTTTATTTTCGATCTAAAATAATATTCTAATTCTATTTTTTTTTTATAAATAAAATAGAGTATATGAATATATGATGCACTTAAATTTGACAGAATAAATTTTTAGTAATTCTACACACGTATGCACAAGAATCATAGTGCTCTATTATTATATACGGAAGTATTACTACTATAAGATATAAGAATATGATTTTTCTCCGTGGGGCAATAAACTACACTATATTATATATGGTGTATCATGTATGTGTTTACTTTTCAACATGCAAGAAACCAACTTTGTCTAACATATATAATAACAACACATTATGTCATTAATTTGTTACATTATTCTGTCATGAAATTTATTTCTTTTATTTTTAATGGTCTACTCCAAAATGGTGAAAGGTTTTTATTATTAAACTTATTAAATATATTTATCTATTAGATGTAATAGTGACAAAATTATCATGACACATAGAAAACTTTGAGTTTTTTTGGATTAACTTCAAGTTGCCTATAATTTTCATGTGTTTATGATAAAAGAAATGAAATTGTGTAGTTGTGTAAGCATCGAGGGCCTGTTTACTTCAACTTAAAATCAGTTCAATTCAGCTCAACTCAGTTCAGTTCAGTTCAGCTCAATTCTTCTTTTATTTTGCTACTCATTAATCCTTCATAAAAAACTTTCAATTCAGATCAGTTCAGCTCCAATCAATTCAGTTCAATTCAGTTGTACGTTTTCAGCTGAAGTAAACATGCCCTAAGCAGTCCCACTTCACTATTTTCTTCATTTTCCCTTAAGCTATAATAATAATAATAATAATAATAATAATAATAATAATAATAATAATAATAATAATAATACTTCCTCTGTGGCTCCACTCCAATATAATTGCAACACTCACCGCTTTAACACATTCACAAGCATCCATAAGATTAGCTTTATTTGGTGTTTAATTAATACACCTAGAAAAACATAATCATATGAGATCTCTTTGGATTCATCTCGATGTATAGTTAACTGATATTTAATTTTTATAATTTTCACCGTAACAAAATTCGAGAAATTCATAGTTACTTTATGCATTGGAACACGTAAAATAGGGAGTGTTGCAACTATATTAGGAGCAGAGGAAGTAGTAAAAAAAAAATAGAGCAATAACTAGTACTCTACCACTTCCTTCGTTCCTATTTGTTGGTTACGTTTAATATTATCCACGTAGATTAAGAAATTTAGATGGTAGGGAAATATTCTTAGTTATAAAGTAGAAAAAAGTAAAAGTTGTACTCCGTACTTGAAATTTGTAGTGTAGTAATGTCCCTTATTTTCTTTTACTTTTAAAGTTGTACGTGAAATTTGTAGTGTAATGATGCTATTTGTTTCTTTTACTTTTTTACCCTTTTGTAAGTGTTAGTGTAGGAATTAAGCAGGAATTGTAAGGGTAAATTCGTCCTAAAACATAGATAAAAAAAATTTCTAAATGTAAACTACGAAAGGAAAACATAACCAACAAATAGGAACGGAGAGAGTAGAAGCTATGACAGCGCTAAACAAATTAATTAAATTCTAAATTGTGAATTCAGTATCCCCTTAAAAAAAATCACTCAACAATTCGTCATGAACTTTATCCATCACGCACTTAGTTTTTGTTACGTTATTTTTCATGGTCCCCAAACTAACATATTTTAGTGTATGAAACTTATGTACTTATATAGGGGAAAACATCCCAAACTAACATCCTTGCTCAACTATCATACTCCATGGATGTCAACCACAAGGAATGTTGTGCACACTGCATGCTTTCAAACGTGACCTTTAATTTAGAATGTGGCTAGTTTTCCCAATGTTGCTAATTGATCTTTGATTCCCAGTGCTATGGTCAAGGATGTTCGGTTTTGCATGGTGTTTTTTATTTTTTGTGACTTTGTATTTAACTATTATAGTTCTCTGGTTTTTTAGTGTTGCTTGATATTATGCTTCTAAGTGCCTCATATGTATTGATAGATGAAATAACAAGGGAAAAACCGTGTATCCTTCTATAGTCCACATTTTCGTTGTAGTTATTGGACTCTTATACGGCTCTATCATCCATCTTGATCCCTTTTCGGATCGATGATCATGGTTTACAGATAAATAAATAAATAAATCTTTTTTGTTGTGTTAAAAATATATATATATAGGAAAAGAAAAGGTATATTTCACCTAATTAACGAGACGTCTTGTAAATACGTTTTTAACAATTATTCTTCGTATAGTAATAAAAAATTAACGTAAATAACATGAGCTATTGACCTATTGCATAGGAGGACGTCAACCAAACACGATCCATTGAACAACACAAGTTTGAGGATATGATGGCGTTAATCTAGCTAAATGAAAATTCTTTGATGGTTCACTTGAGAAATGAACCAGCAAAGTCAATGGTGGTTAAATTAATCATAACTTTTAATTTTGGATAGGATAATTACTTTCTAGTTTAATTTCACTACCTTTCATTTGAAAATAGGCCCCCTAGCTAAATCAATTTTTTTTAATTGCATCATTGAACATTTGTACCACACAAATTTTAGAGCATGAGTGATCAATGAATAGCATAACAAAACCATTAAAGCTTCTTTCACTCAACTTATATTTAGTGACTGAAAATTATTAAATGATTTAATTTTTATTGGAAAGTATTAAATAAGTTGATGGTAACTTGACTCTAATTTCAACTATATATTCTAATTTCGAGATTCTCTTTGGCATAAATATATTTTTTTTCTACTTTATGCATTCCAATTGCTAATCTACAAAATGAACCATCCGACTTGAGTAGTAGGAACCATCCCAATTTGCTTTTATATATTTTTAAGGAGTTGAATATATACTATAACATTAAACTAATCGAGAGCATAGGTAAGTGAATAAAGTCAATTACAAACTTGACATTTGAAGCACCAATACACCATAAGACAAAAAAAAATCATTAAACAACACCAATACATTTCTTTTTAACACCCTTCTAAATATCAGTAATATAGGAGATTATTAGAGGAACAATTCAATCAAAAACTTAAACTCATGGTTGAGGCCTTAAAATACATTTTATACTCTATCATGCTCCCCCATAAAAGAGACCGTTTAGCTAGAAAATATGGATATAACATAAGACCCACCATATACAGTGCTTAATAATTCCACTTTAAAATAGGGATGAATAAGATTTGAATCTGCGACCTTTGTGTCACACTAACGCTAATATCCAAATCATAGATAATAAAAACGACATCACAAGAAGGGGATTAGAGTAATTATCAAATCAAAGTTAAGGTACGAAATAGTTAAATGGTCGAATGTGGGACAATTTGTTTATAAGAAAACAATTTAGTAGGCTCTCTTAAATCCCTTAATCTTGACTTCATTTTGTATATTTAGTTGTTCCTAATTATTTATAGTTTTATACTATATCTATCTAGCAGTTTTTTTTTTTTTTTATTAACAGAAGAGAAATAAGGTAAAGAGGGAATATCTATCAAACGCGCAAAGGATCTACTACAATGATTAGCATTTGATTCAACAAAAGAATAAAAAAATAGTGAAATAAACAAATGTAAAGCAGTTAAGAAAAGTAGCATTAAAAATACAAAGAGGGAAGGAAAGGAGCAAAAACCATGACAAAAGCTAAATACTAAAAAGATGGGAGGTTATAATCCAAAATAGGCTGGTTCACATGTAATTTGCGCCGTTTAATTATGAAGTGCTTTATATTGTTTTATTATGCCAACAAACAAACTGACAAGCGAGTATTAGCCAATATTTATGGGATATAATTATACATATAATAATCATAATCATACTAATATCAATTTTTTTTTTTTTTTTTTTTCAATTTCTCCTCCAAGCAATTTCAGTGTTAATGTTAAAAAAAATGAATATAGTGCCACTGCACTCTTCATGATTATCTGTAATCTAATTTGGATTTTGGACTGTTTTTCTTTACGTACTGTTTTTTTCGAAAGAGAAACAGAGTCAAAGTAGGTAATTAGTTACGTGAGTAATATTATCTCTGTATCACATTAGTAGTAACTTTTATCATTTTGACATTTTGGGTTGTAAAATAATAGGTTCATCCAATATTTTTACGCTATTAACTAACTTTTTTGTGTGAAATCACATTTTTACCCATACTTTATTATATCATGACCCCACTTTCTTTCTCCTAAAAATAATAATCCATACCCTTACACGGTTACACATACTAATCATCCTTTTTCGTTTTTTTGCCTAAATTTTCATATTGTATTTTTTATTACAACTAATACAATACAAAGGTGTAAGTAAAATAAAATAGAAGGCAATAGCCATTAGCTAGAGTCATAACTCATAAGGCTTTACTCCCTAAAGCACTTAACCATTTTGATTTTTTTTTGGGTGCACATTTTGATTGTTTTTGTAATCATAGTCATCAATTCTTAAATTAAATTCAAGGTGGATGGGTTAGGTTTTAGGGTCGATATTGCAATTTATTAAACTTTTAAAATTTTAGTCCCATGAGTGATACCATCTACATGAATAAAAAAATGTTATAGTATATTTGTGTGTGATCATCAACTCATATCATACTCGTTTTGTAATTTCAAGTATTCCTATCACGTATCAGTAAAAATTGAACCTAGATCAATATAATTGAAGAGACAATCAGCAATTTTAACATAAGTTTCGATTTTAACATACTTTGCTTATTTTTGAATGTGCTACTCAGAGCCTGTTTACTTCAGCTTAAAATCAGTTCGGTTTAGTTCAACTGTTCTTTTATTTTGCTACTCATTAATCCTTCATAAAAAAAACTTTCAGTTCAACTTAGCTGTTTTCAGCTGAAATAAACAGGCCCTCACTTGTTTGCTCCTTTACACTCAACTTCACTAACAACTTCACAAGCCACATGTATAAATAAGACTTACCTTAAGTTGAGTTTTCACTCAACAATAAATTCATTGAGAATGGTTAAATCAAAGGGAGTATGAGGCCTGCATTGTTTCTGTAGTTTTACCCTGTTGCTTGGACTCCAAGTCTACGAACCTAGTTTTTCCATCTAACAAACAATAGTTTTTACTCTTCTTAACATGTTGTCAGTAAAACTATCATAAAACGAAAAATTGAGGGAATAGTAAATAGGTAGGCCAAATAAATAAATATAAAATAAGGAGTAATAATTATTTACTTATGGCGAAGGTTAATTTGGAGTAGTAGTGACAAGTCCTCTATTGAAGGCAAAATGGAATACGTGTCATCCAAATGAGCTTAGCCTTTGGAGACATGAAGAAATGGGATTCAATTTCCATAGTCATTTTCTCAAGTAAACTCCAATACAATACAAATACAAACCACATATAATAACATTTTAGAAAAATTGGACCACCCAAACGTTTTTCCATAGTACATCAAACATCAAATATAATGAAAAACTTTGTAAGTTATACATCACACCATATAATATAAGTTCTTTGCTTATGTATACACGCCACCAATTCTTCACATTAGTTAGGAGTTCGTGTAATTTGGCATCATGGATGAATCAAACCACATGGTTAAGTAGTTCTTTTGCTCTTTCTTTCTATTTTTTGTGTGGAGTGGAAATGCCAAAATAGGCAATTTGCAAAAGCTTAATTGCTTTAACTTTGAAAATTTTAGGTGTTAAACAATGTGAAAAGCAAGTGAAGAACACCCTAAACTTGGAGAGTTTGAGGGGTTTATACTCGTTGTTTTAAGCAATCCAAAGCGTTAACAAGCAAAATTTTCCGAGTTGTTATTCCGTTATCTAATAAGAATCAGAAAGGATGACCAACGGATCTAAGCCTGGAGCTAAATCACACACAAAGGATAAGAACTCGCACAAAAGTTTGTTACTCCGTACTAGTTATTGTAGTGGTAGGAGTTAAGTAGAATTTGCAAGGACTTCAATTTTGTTTCAATTAAACTATTCAAGAATCAAAATCCTATTGTTCTATAAAGCTTTAATGAATCACGAACTATTTGTCACTAAGTAGCAGGGATGGGCTTGTTCACTGAACTGAACTGAATTTTTTTTATAAATGATTAATGAATAGCAAAATAAAAAAAGAGCCAAGTTGAATTGAACTGATTTTAAGCTGAAGTAAAGAAATTTTATGTAGACACAGGTTATTTCTAACTTAGATAAAATGCAAGTATAAAAACAACATAAAAATCCTTTCATTAAAAACAAAAATACCATTGTTATAGGTTTATCACTTTATCATTCCTAAGTCCCAACAGTGTGCCACCGGCCAATCAACATGACACTAAAAGTCTACTAGTCACTCTATAATCAATAAAACGTTACAATAGGATTAAAGGCAAATAGAGTATATACTATATAATAATACTGCCAAAGTCAATTGCAATAAGAATTAATAAACCTGTTGATTCATTATGATTTCAGAATTACATATCTGATAGTCATGAAAGGGCCTTAAAGCAAATCAAGGGACCTCCTTCCCAAGTTCCCAATAATAGAAGTAAACAAAGAAATTCATGGCTGACAAAACATAACTCTATTGATGAAGGTTGAATTGAAGAACATATACACTTATTGAACCAAAGTTAACATAAATTGGACTTTTAAAATTATTTGTTATCTCATACTATAAGTCATATACTCAACACTCATATGATATGGGACATTGGGACAAAATTGGATTCCTTTTTTTTGTCCTTTACATTCAAATCAAAATAATTGAGGTTATCTGCTCTTGCCCCAAGAACCTAAAAGGTTTAATAATTTGAACCTATGGTTGATCTGAATCAGCCTGTAAGAACATTTAAGAGATCTAATTAGCGAATCTGGTACAATGTGCAATGTGTGGGGGGGTTTAAAATCTAACAAATTTGAATTCAAGCATACAAATTGCATGATCTTTTCGTGATTTCGAAACCAATGCTTAAATCAGGAGGTGGTTATTGCCTTAACGGTATGATGGTAGCTTCACCAAACAAACACAAAAGCAGCTCATACTACGCTATAAGAAAAATCTGCTACACAATCAACAAACTGCACTAACAATTACGTAGCAGCTATTTGAATTTGTCAAAAACACCAAATGTTCATCAATTGATGTAGCCACTTCTATTACTTGTGAGTAGACTATTAAAAACTATGATCGTACCGCAGAAGTGCATACGATCAATTTGAGATATAAGAAGTGCTTATGAATTTACCCAAATGTCCCTCAAACTATAAAAAATGGCAATTGCCAAACGTATTCTACAAAAAACTACGCATACAATTTACAGTAAATGTTTCTGGGCTATAATAAACGATACAAGGACATTACTCACAGAACTAGAAGTTATAGCATCCTTTAACTACGAAACGCATTAAATTGAACTACGTCTTTAAGTGTAGAACAGTTATACAACGTTACTCATCATGAAGTACAAACAATTGAAACAAGTCACAAAAACCAGTGATCCACTGCTAATTTTAGTGAAGAGTAGTGACCATACCCAAGTTCAGTAATTACAAATCAGTTACTAATATTAACTGCTTGTGGAAGCATGAATTTGTACTTTGTAGTACTCTGATAGATATATGACACCAGTCACTAGCTTATAGAATAACATAATCAATTTGAGTGAATTCTCTACAGAGTAGATACTACCTATTGTTCAAACTCGAATGCTACTTACATTACACTTCATGGAATCTAATCACTATATATTAACAGCACCTAATTCAGGAAATCTTCCACCTTAATTTGAGAATTTTGTAGTTCATAACTGCACACAGCTGATAGTGGCACAATAGTATCTTCATTTCCTAAAGAGACAGGAGAGGGGGGTAAAAAATTGATCACGCTTAAAAAATTCTGCTTAAATCGGGAAGTTGGAGAAAGACTCACCCATCTCAATTGTCAAATTTCAATTCAGGGGTCCAGGATCTCAACCGTACTTGTTGCTCCTTTGTCCTCCTTTCTTGAAGCTTTCTTTCGCTTTCTCTCTGATTGGGGTTCTTTTGCTTTTAGATCATTGCAGAAGGCCCTTAGTGACAGAGAAAGGTTCTCGTTTCGATGGGCTGAAAAAGTATTTACGAATCATAAAAGTTGTCCAGTTAAAAAGGTTAAAATTTACATACAACTTTGTATCGATCAAAATGTCATTTTTGTGAATTAGGCTTCATGGGATAAATTTTAATATGTTATCAGAAGTATACAACTACTTGAAGAGATTATCAAAAACAGAATTTATAAGATGCAAGCTGCTTAAAGAGGCTGTGGTTAGCTTATGTACAAGTAGGAAAATAATTAATGGAATATGTCTACCGAAAACGTGCTTTAACAACACAAACAATTTATCAAAACAAATAAAAGAGAATCAAGATAGTCCATCAAGGTCTTAACCAAGTATCACATAAGCCAACAACAATAGGTATAATATGGTTCAAAAAAAAAAAAAAAAAGCAATGTTTAGTTTTGCCTAACTATGCCGGTTTGCTGTGCCAGTCTTCACCTTTTCATTGGATTTGAAAAGAAATCAAATGGAATTTCTTTTTCACTCAAGAATCACCTTAAGGCTTGCAGCAAAGTAGTGCTAGTAATTTAGCTTGTAATGATCATGCAGGATTACCTTCCTCTTTCCTTAGGTTTTAGACTCAAATGTTCTACTTAAAAATATATATCTAATGAGATTGTCAGCGAAGTTGATTACAAGCTTAAAAATGATATTTAGTATTGCACCTTTGCGGTGCTGGATAGCTCATCATGGAAGTTTGTAGATGTGAATAGAATGAGTATAAAGGTGACAATTAAGTGGCAGCCATGAAGGAGGGAAAGCCTGAAAGGGAAAGGAAATGAAGGAGCGGAGAAGGAAGAAGAGTCCATAGTCAACCACGCAGATAAAGGAAGTGGGGTGGCTTACTAACAGCTATCTAGAGTCATATAGACTTCTAAGATCAAATTGAAATATCAGCAAATGCCTGTGAATACTAAAAGCACTGCTTCCACCATCCAACAAATCAGTATTTGTGATTAAGTACTACACAGCACTATTAAATATATAGCAAGAAACATAATATTATCACCTTCTCAAAGTACTCTTACTAGCTTGAGAATAGCTATAGTCCAAGTTATGCATTTAATCACTGTCACTACCTTTGGATTAGTTTCAGATAGGAATATGTTCTGCACCCACCCCCGAACACAAAGTTATATAAGTAACTTTGTAAGATGAAACAATTTTCATGCATTTGAATAAGAGAACTAAAGGAAACTCATGAGTGGCTATATGGTCAAATTTGAACCTTATGAGGAAAAACAATACGAGCGAGCATTTCATGAAATAATTTTGTTAATTGTGCTGATGATGTATTAACAGTGAAGTGTTCTGCAAAATCATGATAGTTCTCATATTCCAACAAATGATTAAATGTGAACAACTTGAGCGGATACCTGCAAGTTTCACATCCTCTGTATTAACCATTTTACGACCAGCATGGTGCGCAAACAGCTCAAGGTCCTTGGCCAGATGTTCTGATATTCAAAGAAACAAGCCCTCCATCAGCTTAATAGTTCATTACAAGCTAAGATCAGTAAAACACTAAAATGACATATTTGATACAAAGATAGATACACTGAACTAGTCATGTACTAAGGAAATTAAAACTCCTAAAGCAGTCAATACACTATGAGTATTTTATCAAGTACAAGGCATCAATATCAATTTGAAGGGAAGTTGTCCACAAGACAAAATTAGACAAAGAGATTAATATAAATGACCACATTATTCATTCCTACCAAAATTTTATGGATTTTCACTCCACTTACTACCACCTAAAATTGTAGACACGCCGGTATTGGATTTAGCGAACATAATGACCAATTTACCAAGGATATTCACGAAGGATATTCTTAAACAAAACGCATTGATCATAACCAGCAAGAAGCTGTCGAATTCTACTACAAACTTTATCTTTTCCACATCCTTGACCGCGGTGTCTCGGAACACAACATGTACTAATGTTTCTCAAAATTAGCAGATTAAACCACTATAAACTGCTCTACAAATACAGATTGAGTTCGCTTTTCAATTAATCAAGTATCGCACTTAATATTTGCCATGAATTATGAATATATGCTAATTTTAACACAGCAACAAACAAATTCTAGCTTAAGGGCAAACTAATTTCATCCAAAACAATCTCACAATAACTTAAATAATCAAAATTCAACAACAACATAATTTCTAATTTAGCAAACCCTAGAAAAACATAAAAACATCGAATTTCAAACAATTTTGAAGTAATTACCAGCATAATTAAAAGCTAAATTGGAAATGCACGCAACAATTGGTTCTGAAACTTGCATATTGATTTTCTTCGCTGTTTCAATGAAAAATACAAAATTCGTAAGATTTATGAAAAATATAAGGAGATTAATCAAAAGAGAGATAGAATAAAGACCTTCAGATTCAACAATGGCGATAGTAGAGAGACGAAAACGATCTCTTAAAATTAGGGTTTCTTCATCATCGTCTTCTTCTCTCTCCATTTCCGTGTCGCTGTATGTTCTCTCTATCTCCATGTCTTCTGTCTATCTTTTTTTTTTTTTTGGTTTGAATGGAAGAAATTGCGAAGTTTTTTCAACTTTTAAGGCGCGAAAATAAATGATGCACCCTGTACGGCGTGTAGGATCTTCCACTAATGGGGAAAAATGGGTATGGGCCGTGTCGGGACTAGGGGTGCTAAACGAGTTGAGTAATTCGTGAGCAGCTCGAGTTCGAAACTCGATAAATTAGTATTATTTTGCAATATATCTAGTGTTATCCTAGTAAAGAGAGTATGATCGACAATTACTTTCAATTAATTTGTCTTAAAAATTGATAAATACTTTAACATTGAATAAAAATAAAATGTTCAAAGGAATAAAATTCTTAAAGAAAAAAAAAATATAATCATTATAGACTTAGAGATCGAGATGGACCGGTATTTTTAACGAGTCATTCGTGAGCAACTCGACTCGGCTCGAAACTTAACAAACACGAGTTCAGCAACCCCTAGCTCGTGATCGACTCGCTCAATAAGCACCCCTAATCGGGACTACTGGCCGGCCTTTTACCAAGAAATGACACAAAAATATTTTGTGCCGTGTTGGGTTTTGGAAATAATGCTTATGCGTCGTTTAGCACAAGCTTTATGTTGGGGCGGTATGTGTCGTGTCGTTTTATTAAAATTTCGCAACTTTGAATATTTTGTTTTATTTAGCTACAACTTTTAAATATTTTATTTATCGCAAAAAATAATTAAAAGTTGCAACTAAAAAAATGGAGACAGTAGTTTTTATTTTTTTTATTTTTATTACAAGCTTAAAATATAATTTTTTCCAATTTTGTCAATGAATATAAAGTCGATTATTTGATTCGAAATTATTTTTTTATTTCACTTAAATATCAAATGTGAAAATTTTAAATTATAAAAGAATTAATTTAATTGAACATAATTGATTAAGAAAAGATAAAAACTAATACAACGCTCTATATGCTCTTCAATTATTCTAGTTTAACTAATCCCTGATAACAAAAACCTTCATAATTATAATCATTCGACAAGGAGAGAGCATATTATCCACTTATTCCTACAATACAAATACAATTAATATATTATTCTCATAAATATCTTACTGATCTTGGAAAATATATCTCAATGATATATTTACCATCTCTCTAACAACATCCAACTATATTATTTACCTAGTATTATTTTCCTACCTTCAGTCGGTATCCCGTGTATATGTCAACGTACGTACCTCTGCATTCACTTTATATACACACTCTACATGCATCCTTCATTCCTTCAACCTTTGACCCTTGCGTTATTTTTTGCAAACAAAAATTAGTCTTCAATTCCCAAAAGATTAAAAGTTATTTGTGATGAGTAATTTAAAGCGAGTGCAACAATTAGATAGGCTAAGCAGTTTACCTGATGAACTTTTGATTGAGATACTTTCTTTACTTCCTACAAAGGATGTTGCTGCTACTTGTGTTTTGTCTAAGAGATTGAGCCGTCTTTTACCTTGGATTACCACCCTCGACTTTGATGTTTCCCCTCTATCACTTTGTGTCACTTACCCTTACAAAATTCGTCAATATCCTTGTTTTGCCAACTTTGTTGATAATGTCATCCAATCGCACCAGTCTCGCTATCTGTCTAGCTTCCGACTTCAAACTGGCAGTGTTGATTTTTACAGTAGATATTTTTTAGGTTGTGATGGTCGTCGATGTAAGGAACCCTGTCTTCCTGACTTCAAGCCCTCTCAGGTTAATGCATGGATCACTTTTCCGTTAACACGTTATGGTCTTAAGGAACTTGACTTGACTATTTTGGATGAGGGATCCCCGTGGCTGTCAACTACCCCCTGAGATATTTACCTGCGAAACCTTGCAAGTCTTGAAGATTAATACCAACCTCGGTCTTGATCAAGTCTACGCCCTGCCATCTTATCGACTTCCAAACTTGAAACAATTCCGCTTATATTCATCTCTTATTTCCAACGATGATTTCTTGACTAAGCTAGTTTCAAGCTGCCCTTTACTTGAAGACCTCGATGTTGATGCCTGGAGAGACCAAGTGCACCACACTGTTATTGATTCCCCTTCTATTCGGAAACTGCGTTTAAAAATCCACTTGCTTGGTGCCCAACAATTCGATAGCTGTTCCTTTGTACATATACATAATCCTAATTTGGAGTCGTTTGAGTACTTGGATAATTTAGCATATCAGTACTCATTCCAAGAAATGCGGTCTCTTGAAAAGGCAGTTATCCGTTTTCCTGCTGATTTTCAAAACGAAGAACCTGAAGTTTCATATTACCAAGTACTTGAATTCCTAGAACACGTATCATATGCTCACCATTTATCACTATCGGGCTGTTTCATGCAAGATCTTAAGTGTGATGAGGTAAAGCATCAACTGCCCTGGTTTCCTAATCTAAATTACCTAAAGCTGGGCTATGGTTCAGATGAAGATCGCTGGGATAATATGCTGTTTGCATTCCTTAATCATTGCCCCGTCTTAGAAACACTTGTTTTTCCGGAGGGACTCACTGTGCATGATACTGCTAGTGCAGAGCCCCTTAATGAGTTGCAAGAGTCAGAACTAGAGTTTTTCCAAACACTCCATGCAGTTCCGCTATGTTGCAGGTATTTTCTCAAGAGGATAGAGGTACACCATTACTGTGGCTTACCAAAGGAAGTAGAAATTATTAAGTTTCTTTTGAGGCATTCATTAATTCTAGAGGATTTGGTTATTTATGGAGCCCAAGATTTTTGGTGTGAGTCACTTATTGATGATGCAACGGCAATGCTACGCGTGCTGAAGAATTTACCAAGAGCCTCAATCACTTGTTCAATTCATGTATTGTGATCACTGTGATGGCTTGTGTATGGTTGATTATTCACATCATACTACATGTAATTTGTTTGTGTAAGTTACCTTGTATCTGTTGACTGTTGTAATTGGTTGGATCATTATTTACATTAATACATGCCAAATGCTTCATGTATGTATTTCCCCTTTTTACTTTTCTACTAAAGAGTTATTAAGCCAATATATGGAAGATCTTTTGTTGGAACTTGGAACCTACATTACTGGGGAATATATATACGCTCCACACTTGTTTATATGCACTCCATTGTTATATTTTCTCAACTGAATACTTAGTTTTTCACATGTGTTATTAAGCCGTGAAAATATAATCTTTTCGTATAGTATTATCCAAACCAATATGAAGCACACGAGGTAGTTGATTGGTATGGTGGAAAGCTGGTAGCTTAACAAAACAAAAACAAGCTCATACATATTTCACTAAAAAAATCTGTTACAGAATCAATAACAATAAAGAAACATCAGTTTAAATAATTACAAATCAGTTAATACTCTGCTTGTGGAAGCATCAGTTTATAACTGCAAATTATATCATACTTCATGGGATTTAATAACTATGTTACTAACAGCACCTAATACAGGAAGTCTTCCACCTTAGTTCGAGAATGTGTAGTTTGTAACCCTGGACAGCTAATATTGGCAGAGAAGTAGCTTCATTCTCTAAAAAGATGAGGGAGGGAGCCGGGGTATGAAAAACAATCACACCTAAAAATTCTGCTGAAATCGAAGTGAAGAAAGACTCACCCGTCTCAACTGTCAATTCAAGGGTCCAGAATCTCAACTGCACTTGTGGCTTTGTCCTCTTCCCTTGAAGCTTTCTTTTGCTTTCTCTCGGATTGGGGTTCTTTTGCTTTTAGATCATTGCAGAAGCCCTTAGTGACAGAGAAAGGTTCTCATTTCGATGGGCTGAAACAGTATTTAAAAATCATGAGAGTTGTCTAAATTCGAAAGGTTAAGATATAATACACATTTTGCATATTGATTAAAACAATAAAATGCCAATTTTTGTGAATAGGCTTCATGAGGAGACAAATTAAATGCTGTTATGTTGACTCTGCCTTCTGTCTTTATCTTTTCATTAGATTTGAAAAAGAAAAAAAAACTCAATATGTTTTAGATACTAATGTTAAAATTGCTGGAAAGGAGGGTGGCTTGCTGGAATAAAAAAAAAAAAAAAAAAAAAAAAAAAAC
>PYUH01000078.1:3987241-4029937 GCA_016808085.1 Suaeda aralocaspica
AATTGTATATTTAAATCAACTTCCCCCTATTTCTAATTTGTAGTGCCTAGTTTTAAGACCTTAATTCCGAGTTGAGATCCTCTCCATTTTCAAAGGAAATAGAGAGACCATTTCATGAAAATAGTATTAGATGCATGGGTTAGGTTGGACACACGTACCCACATCTCATACAATACCCCGTGTCCGACATCGACACACGTACCCAAATTGACATAATTAATTAGGCTCATTCGACTACTCCATAACTTTTGAATTATTTTTTCCGTTTTAATTGTGTTATGCAGCATGGATGAAAATAACAAGGAGGTTTTGTGAAATTTACTTTTTATGTTAACTTATGTGTCAAAAACTTAAGGTAGAAAATAAAGACCTTAATTCCAAGGAAACGCCAATTTAAATAGCATTATGGAGGATTCGGCATGAAATCATCTAAATTAAGTAACATGATAGACACTATTATAAGTACCTTTAAAACAATTTGTAACATTTTGTACATGTCCCTAAAAAGAAAAATTGACACTCTAGTCTAGGATTTAACAAGTTAAACATGAAAAGTTTCAAAATTAATCACCCAAATAACCAAATAGGGTAGTAAAATTAGGGCATCTTTCTTTAAACATCATTACTATAAAAAATAGGCAAGTAATCCTCCAAATTAGGAACTAATTACCTTAAATAACAGATACACAAAATATACCCCCATTTAATTAAGAAGATCACTATCCTAATAAAACTGTTACACCCCTTTAAATTTTTTCCTTTCCTTTTCACCCTAAAACCTTAATTATAATAATTCCTTCAATTCTTTTGGGATACCGCAACAATCAAACTCACCCAAAATTCTAATTACAATCCATTAAAAACCCCACAAAAAAAAAGTTCATATTTTACCCAATTCACCATATTTTACTATGTCCATTGAAATTTTGAATAAAGTTACAATTTTTACTGTTTTATTTTAATAAATTTTCTTCAAATTTCCCTTTTTTTTTTTTTTTTTTTTTTTGGTTACAACAATGTCAACTGAATTAGAATCAAAAAGTGGGACCCAAAATTCAGTTACAGTTGATGATAAGAGCAGAAGACACCCAAGGTGGACAAGACAAGAGACACTAACACTGATACAAGCAAAAGAAATAACAGAAAATAGTCCACATAAAGGAAGAAAGATAACATCTTTAACAGTGGAAAATAATAACAGTGAGCCAAAATGGGTGATGATATCATCATACTGTAAAAAACAAGGGGTAAAAAGGGGCCCAGCACAATGCAGGAAAAGGTGGAGTAATTTAATAGGTGATTTTAAGAAGGTGAAAGTATGGGAAGCTAAGGTGAAAGATAATGGAGGTGGTGGTGATTCATTTTGGACTATGAGGAATGATCTTAGGAAGGAGAATAAGTTGCCTGTGTCGTTCGACGTCGAGGTGTTTAAGGTTTTGGAAGGTAGGGAGAGTGGTGCTGTTGGGGCAGTATCGCCTTTGCCGTTGCAGGCTGTTGCTGCTGATGCTGGTTGTGGGGAGGAAGGTGAGGAGGATGAGGGTGTTGGTGATGAAATAATGGATGATGAGATGATGAATAATGATGAGTTTGTTGTGGATGTTAAGGATGATGTTCTGTCTGATGTTAAGGGGGCAGAAGAGAACATTCAGGTGTTGGAATGGAAAGAGGAGGTTCCGAAGAATGCTGACAGTGTGACTGAGTGTACTGTTCAGAATGTCTGCTGTTCTGAACCTGTTTCAGGTTGAACTTACAGTTTTTTAGTTTTGATGTTTTTGTTGTTGTTTGTTGCTTTTTGTTTCTGTGTATTGCATTGTGAAGATTTTTGAGTTTACCGCGACAGGAGTTATAGGCTGATCTACATTGCGGATGAAGGTGGTTGTGATGACTATGAAGTTCTCAAAGGACATTTGAGAGTTTAATAGTAGTATTGTGTGCTGATTAATTTTGATGGATATTACTGTAATACTGTTGGATGGCATTTTTTGTTGCACCTAAGGTTTTGAAGGTATAGTCTCATGGTTTTGCATGACTTTGAGAAAGGCAGTAGTGTGCCGTAGTGTTAGGAATTTCGGCTTGTTGCTGCACGGCTCGCCCTTGCCATGCCTGATGCACATTGCCATGTGGATAAGCTCTGTTAACTATAGGAAGTCTTACCTTAGTGACTTAGCCCTTATTCGAGTATTAATATGTTGTGTTTGTTGCTGTATATTACTCTATGGAATACATGAGACTTTCCTGTATGTTGTGTTTGTTGCTCTATATCACTCTAGGAAATACACTGATCTACTGAGTTTGGTGAGTACTAGTAATCGAATGACGATTTCATGTTGCACCCCAAGTTCAGTTCAGTCATAAGGAAGTGTTATCTTTAACAAACTGCTGTGTGACGATTTATGTTGGCTTAAAACAGCAATTCATTTCTGATGATATACATTTTCTGACTCTTTTTCTTTTATTTAGGCTCAGAAGAGCATCATCATCAAGAATTTCAGGAACAGAACAATAACTCAAAACAAGGTATGTGACACTCTTTCAGTTGCTGAACTCTCCCTATCGATCTAAATGGATCTCATGTTGCGATCTGCAAACACTCTAGGTCAAATTTTACTTCACAGTCATTTGTTATGAGAGGAGTCAGAGGAGCTGTATGACTAAATCCTTTCTTTGATTAGGCAGAACCAGTAAATGGTGCTATTGCGTAATATGATCTAATCATCCGCTCTTCAAATATACTACTCCGTACTAAACTAGTTACAGCAAATTGAAGTTTTTACAGGACTTCAAACTTTATATCTTAAGTACTCTGTATTAGTATAAGGTTCTAACGTCTCTTTACACAGACACTGCAACTGATGTCACAAGAACGCGAATGCCAGAGCCAGAAATCTCTAACCGGGATTCACAAGAAAACGTGAAGAGAAGACGGCTGTCTACTGATGATCATAAAGAAGCCAATTGCTCGGCGAAACAGATCTTGCAGGTCTTGGAGGCGAACAACAAATTGCTGAATGCACAACTCGACAATCACAACCAAAACTGCCAGCAGGACAGGGAACAGAGGAAGGAGATCAACAATGCATTGGTGACTACTCTCAACAAGCTTACTGATGTGCTAGCGAAAATTGCAGAGAAGCTATGATTCATGTCCTTGTCGCCTTTACCATGTAAAGATGAACACAATGCTTTCAACAATCAACATATAGATTTAGAGCCCAAATATTTAGTTGCCGTATTTAAACAGTTACATTTTCATCTCTGGTTTGCCTGTTCTAGTTTCAAACTATTAGCAAAGTTCCATGGGATGTCTTTATGCCAAAATCTCGACACTTATATTAGAAATCACCATTTCCAAAGCATATGGATGTTATCAACAATTGAGAGAGGCAGCAGCATAGTCTTAAATCGGCATGCTATCAAGAACACAATAGAAACAAGATGGAACAAGAAAGCTGTTGGAAGAAAATCGAGCCTGTTTCATTATAATGATCAACAAAAGACTCCCCATACACAAATTTGGAACTTTTGTCTTTTGCCTAATTAGAGTTAGTTTTTCTATACTTATGGATACACATCTTTATGATGAATGATGATACATAATTTTAACATACACTTTGAAATCACAGGACTTTACATAAGACTAACCCCGAAAGAATGCTCTACAAAAGGAGAAACATAATCGATCAAAACGTGTACCTACCCTCTCAATGTGTTCTATGCAGGTACTGCCTCGATAAGTTTGGCAAAGTAGAACTGTGTAGTGATCAATCCTCTCTTGTTTATTTTCCAACCAACCTTTTGCAACGCTCTCTCTACATCAGCCTCTGCATGGAGATATGCCCTAGTAGCTTTTGAAGGCCCTGGAAACAACTCTCCTATTCTCTTCAACAAGTCGTAATAAAATGTCTTGGGTGCAAAACTCAAAATGAGTCGATTTTCAGCCAATGAGGCAAGGTGGCTAATCATTGCATCTGCTTTACTTTGTGGATAGTGTATGAGAACATCAAGACAGACAACTGTATCATACTTCCCATCCAAGCTCTCTAAATCCTTCACCTCAAATTTTGGCATCACAAGATTTGAGGAGGAAGCAGTATCGCCAATTTGAAGCTCCTCTTTTGCCTGTAAGTGTAGAATAGGTTAGACATATCAGTACAAGCAAACGAATTGCAGCTTAGGTAACAAAGCGGCAACTAAGATGCTAGTAAAGACCAACAATGTGACAATTTGGATGTAAACTTTCTGATCAGTAGACAATAGTGTCACCGAGTTGTACCACATAACACTTCTGTCATATACTCAATATACCAGTATACCACTGACTAACTTTCGGTTTTCGATTCAGTTCTTATGACTAACTTTCCCAAGAAGGTCATTCTTGTGCATTGTCTTAACAAACTATCTAAGGTCATTCTTTATCTAACTTCTCTTACGACACTACGCCTTGCTGCTTCCCCTAGCAAAAATTTCCACTCATTTAACAAACATATCCTTAAATGTGAAATAGTCCTAACTCAAAAACCATTAATCAAAGGTCAACTTATTAAATATAGTTTCCACTTGCCTTATCTCTAATTCTACCATTTTCAAACTCACACAATCATCCACATAATCGAGCATGACAAAATTAATAAATAAATACTCATTACCGTAACAATTTAGTTGCAACGATTTGACATTTTTCCAATCATTATAACCAAATAGTGACAGAGGTACTAACAATCATACCTTGGAGTGAGCTTCATCAACCATAGCAGCAGAGATATCACTAGCAGAAACAACAGCACCTTGTTTGGCAAGGGGAATAGCAAGCGACCCGGTCCCACACCCAGCATCACAAACAGTAACACCAGTCAAAGACCTATCATCCACTAACATCTTCATTACATTTTCAACAGTTTTAGCATGTCCAATTCTAATATCCTTCTGAACTTTATTAACATCATCAGTGTCACCATAAATCTTCTTCCACCTCTGAAACCCCGTGCCATTGAAGTACTCCCGCACGACCTCCTTGTCCCCACCACCGACCACCTCAGCTTGTTGCTGGCGTCGGACTTCGGGGTCGTTGAGGGAGAGGACGGCGGCGAGGACGGCGAAGGATCCGCCTCCGATGACGGCGAGGGTTGTGTCGAGGTTGGTGGTGGTGGGTGGTGGGACGGCGGTGGGTGGAGGGAGGAGGAGTTTGCGTTTGGTGGTGGTGGGGAATGAGAGGGTGGTGGAGGGAGTAAAGGTGGTGGTTGTGGTGGTGGTTTTGAGGGTGGTGAAAGAGAGGGTTGTGGTGGTTGTTAAGGATGACATTGTGTTTGAGTGAATTGTGTGGGAGTATGTATGATAGTGTTTGAGGAGGGAAGGTGATGGAGTGGAGTGAGTGAGGATGAGCTAAGATGAGATGATAGGATGGGTTGAGATTTTTGTGGGGTCCACCATACAATTGTGTTTCAATTGGAGATAAATTCAATGCTATGTAATTTTGTCCAAAAATGTAATTAATTGATAAAAAAGGGTCAACAGAAATTAAAAGGTTACTTTAATTGATTTTTTTAACGTTAAAATAATGTACTTGTATATTATGGGTTATTTCATAAATACCTTATGCTCTTGCTTTTTTACAAAATTGATTTTTCTTAGGCATCCCTTTTCAATTGGTTAGTTTCGAGGAGGATAGTTTAATGGTTAGTCGTTTACTAGCTTGAGTTAAGATAATGTAACAAAGCTTTTATTGGATGGTCATTATAAAGTTAAATTAATGACCTAATAACATTGTTTAAAAGTGAAGTTTTGACAAAAATGATTATAGTGTATGTATAGTTTTTGTATGCATATTTCTTATTAATGTCTTGATTAATATTTAAATTTTCTTTTGTGTTTAATGACTTGTCAATTAAAAGATGATATTGACCATTGAGAACCCGACCGAGAAATTATAAATTTATCACTAAGATTAATTAAATCAGCAATTTTGTAGTGTATAGGGGAGAAAGGTGAATGGTTGAAGATGGTTGAGTTCATTAAGATAAATTATCTTAAAAATAAATTAAAAAAGCCCTCGTATTAAAACTACACTAACGATTTTAGTGTGACCCACTTAAAATGCAACATGTAGCCTACCTTCATCCAGCGCGCCTAATGCACAATAACCAAGTGTGCCCATCCGGCATTACTTGAAAGTTGGACGTTTAGGGAGTTTGTGGGCTTGTGGTAATTGGGCTCATTTGATTGGTAATCTTTGCCAGTTGCCATTGTGTAAGTCTAGTTGACTACTTGCTAGTGAATTTATGGGTGGGATTGAGGGTGTAGTATAAAAATATAAATTAGTAAATAAATTAATTAATAGTACTCCATATGGAATAGAAAGGATTTTGTAGAGGTGATCACGGTTCGGCCCGGTTTGTCACATTAAGAAGAACCGATAATTGGGATCTGGTCTTTGTTTGGGCCTACTTTTGTTGTCCAAAGCCCAAAATTTTAGAGTGGGCTTTTTGGAGCAGGGCCAAAAAAAATTAAATAACCTTCATAAATTAAGCCGCCAAAGCCCGCGGAAAAGTTGCAAAAAAAACAGGTCGGGCCTAGCCCCAATTCGGGCCGGATATAGATGTCCAAAACCCGCATTTTTTGGGTCGGGCTAAGGTTGATCGCTTCTGGGATTTTGATTTGTAATTGACTTGTTTTTACCTATAATGTTCGGTGGTGTGTGGAAAGTCAGATGAGATTGAGAATTTGTGCATGGCAATGGGATAATGCTCCTATTGATTATTGGCAACGTGCAATTGGAAACTCGAGGTTAGGGAGAGAATGAAGAGTAAGAATAGTTAAGTAAGCTAATTTGCTCGTCAAAAAAAAAGTAAGTTAATTTAAGTATTTGGTTGATATAGGTTTGAAAGATACGAAATTGGATGTAAACTAACAAAAACAGATTGATTTAGACAAAAGTGATATAATCGAATTTCAAAAGAGAGTCCAAACAATTGAGGGAAATCACTATTTTGATTCTAAAACGAAATAACTATTGTGTAATATACCAAATTATGACATATCCTTATTGGCCTAGTTAATACAATAAATTAGCAATCAACGTATTTTATTACCAAACATTTCATATGTAAGCTAGTTGTTCCAAAGGTAAAAATTTTGAGGGCTAAAGCCTAACAAAGGCAAAAGTATATCTACCGGTCAAGTAATCAACCCATCACAAATTTATAACTCAACACATTTTGTTACTACTGTTATGCCTTTTATTTCTAGTGGATAGATAATGAGATAATCTACTAGGTCAATAAAGTTTTATCCCAGCGTGGCATAATATATATTAATGATTCTTGAAACACCAAACCAATAAGCCCTTCGAGGTTCAGGCCATCAACAATTGTTGATGTCATAAATAGATGCTTTGTTTAGGCAAAAAGATGCGTTTTTAATCTTCCACAATTTAGAAAAATCAACTAAAGGTGTGGACATCAATTATAACAATTGTATGTATTGACTGCATATACAGACCAGTAAACAATTTTAAAATGATACAACATTTTTAATTGTATACTGGAGATGATAAAAATCTTAAATCGTTCCACATTGTTCTTCCAAAGTTCACTTTAGAATTATGAGTACAAGAAGCTTTCTTTTCCACCTTTCTTACCCTACTTTCAACTAACTTTTACATTTACTCACAAAGCCATAACTAAAGTTCCCTACTTCTCTTATTCAAACGATTGAAAGTTCCACTTACACCGTGCCTGTATAAAATGAAACACTCAAAAATAAAGAGTGTTCCCTTCACGAAATAGGGCAAAAAAATTATAGAAATTAAACTTAATGGATCTTATTAACTAGATCAAAACTCATCAAAATATATTAAATTAAACTTGAGCGAAACGAATTAAACACCGATTGCTAAGCCCTATATAAATGTTCTCAGAACATATACTTCGTATATTGAAATAAATTAAACTTAAGCGAAATGAATTAAACACCGATTGCTAAGCCCTATATAAATGTTCTCGAAACAAATATTTCGTAAAAGTCAATTGACTAACCCTAGAACATCGATTAAGAACAATTAAATACTCATTATTCGCATTTCATTCCATAACAGGAAAAGATGATCCAAAATTCCAAATTATTGAACAGTTGTAATCAACTGAGGTCACATGGCCCCATGTGCACTTACCCTATGGGGAAGTGACTCAAGTGTATCCTCTCATTTTCATTAAACGCTATTTTTGTAACTCCACTTTCCTTAAAATATTCAACCCATCAAATTACAAACCTATAATTGGCTAACTTTTGTCTTAATTTATTACTTCCTAAGTTCTTTTTTAGTTGCAACATTTCACTTTTCATACTTGTTGAAATATATTTTTAACAATTTATAACTCAAATTATATATTTGTATAAATTATAAAAAATATATATTAATAAATTGTACATTAAGACAATTCAAACGAGATCCATATCGAATATATTCTTTTTTATACATTGATCATAAAATTAAATCAAAGCTTAAGGAATGAATAGTACATATTTTAAAATGTTGCAACTAAAAAAATGGAGGTAGTATTTTTGTATTATTGCTTCTCCTCAAAAACGGAGAAAGTATAACAGTTTCCCCTGTTTTTAGCAACCCTATATTTGCTTTACAATCCCTCTTACTGTTTCCATGTGACCAACCTCAAATGAAATTGTTTCTTGTAACCAAAAAATCTTTGTATAGATTTGTGCTATTCAAGATGGGTTATTTTTATAATGAAAATTTGATGTCATACATTTAATTCTCATATTGAATACATTTTATTGTAATTGTTTAGTCGAGAGTAGGTGTGACGTTTGTATTATAATTGGTGACAAATAATATTTAACTGGTCATTAAAAAACTTTACATTATTATATGGAGTACAGTATTTTAGAGAATTGAAATGCATATGAATTAATCATTGCTTGTAGAGTTGCTTCTTATATGAATGCTAGTCCCTAGTGCTAATTGCTTTCTAGAACGTTTGCAAGTAACTTAGACCACTCTAATCTTTCTTGAATTGTACAAGTGTTGTTGTAGAACTCTATATTAGTTATACATATCTTACATTTTAGAGAAAAACATATGAATTAATCATTGCTTGTAGAGACGTTTTTCTTTTGAATGCTAATGCTTATTGGTTTCGACAATTTTCACCAGTGTTTAAATGACTCTAATCTTTCTTGAATTGCAAAAGTTCATTTTTCTATTTTTTTTTTTTTATCTATTTAAAGATTCCATTGACTAAGTTCCACATAAGAATAGTGAGTATAATTTTTGTTATTAGGGTGTATAAAGTAGTCTTTTCAATTGATAGGCTGATGAATGAAATGAGCCCATTAGGGCAATGCCTTTTAATTAAAAATCATCCAATTTTGTAATTAAACAATTGCCACCTAGCTTAGCTTGAAGTTATAAACTCTCAGATATTTTTGGAACTTGTAATTTTTTTAACAAGATATTTTCTGTAAGACGTTAATTAATCATGAGAAAGTATAGATTCAGAGCAACGCAGACTTAGAGAGGATAATTTTGCTTCACACTTTCTTCTTTCAAGTAAAAAATATACCATTTTAAATCACAATTTATAGTTTTCAAGTAAAATAAAATTAAATTCAAAGTTTCAACTTATAAAATAGTAATTAACACAACTTTGTGCTGGACCAACTATATTATTTATATGTATATATCACAACTCGTAAATCATTAGAATCTATAACCCAGCTTGACACTTGGCCTAATTGACATCTGATTAACATTAAATGTGTGATTTACCCTCTGATCAAGTGATAAGGCGTCTTCAGATCGATTTCCTAAAATCACCTTGTCCTAAACTAACACGCGTCACCACAACTAATGGGCAATTCGCACGTGTCGGCTTACATGCACCTTAAACCCAAAGCACTTGTTCCTCCAATTGATATCTTACACGTGTCCAAACAATTAAATCTTCACATAAAAAAAAAGTTATATATATAGTTGCTCACGCACACTTTACATCCTCTTGAACTTGTCCAAAAAAATTTAGCCTCGCAACTCTGCTGAATTTTTTTTGATTCAATCTCATCAAAATATGAACGAGCTCATTCAGTCCAATAAGCGGTTCAAGGTTGACTCGAGCCTATCGGGCCATGAGCCTGAATCCAAGGACGCGCCAGAGTCAATGATCCTAAACGAACAGATCCTAGTACTAGTATTTGGGCACGTAAAATGGGACCTACAAACCTTATGTGCCACCGCCCGAGTGAGCAGGAAGTTGCGGGCAGTGGCAAAGAGGATATTATGGAGAGCCCTGTGTAGCTACAGGGCCCCGAGGATGGTAGGGGCCTTGAGCCACGGGCTACCAGGGTCTAGGATAGGGGGTGGTTGGCACGCGCTGGCAAAGCTAATGCTCTTTTGTTGCGGGTGCCAACCAACCTCTACCCTTGATGTTATAGACCCAGTCATAGGCCACTTAGTCAAAGAGTCCCGATTTTCAAAAACATCGGGACTTAGTTTTTTGACTAAGCAGTGTCGTGGGGATTTGCTCTACATGAGCGATCCCTGCGAGCACCCTATGGGGGAGGGGAAAGACGATTTAGGAGTCTACAGAGGTGTTTTCCGAGGATTTATGAGGTCGAAAACTAGGGCTTGCATAATAAGAAGACAAGTACAACTTGATGAGCACATTCGATGCCCATATTGTGGTGCGCGTGTGTGGAGTATGACTTCAGCTAAGTTAGTACCCAAAAGTGCTGCTAGAAGACTAGGCACTCACCCTGATGGGTTAGAGTACTTTGTTTGTATAAATGGTCACTTGCATGGTGCTTGTTGGCTTGTTCCTTTGACGTCCGATGAAGATGTCTTCCTTGGTGACAACGACGACGATGACGATTTTGATTATCATCATGGTGAAATCAACGGTGCTCATCATTTTCATCCTCAACATACTTGCAATGGTGACCACCGAAATGGGGATCTTTCAATTCCAGCTCATGATAAATAAGTATACCTTCAACTAGCTTTGACATGATTTTGTCAAATATAACGGTTTACCCAATTTTTTATTTGATCTCAAGGTATTTTAGTTCATTTTTTCCAATTTTTTTTTAGAACTTACCTACTCTTACCATATTAACTTTTGTCATTATTAACATTTTGTACTTTGACTCTCTTTAACGATTATGTAAGTTTGTATTAAATTTACATTTAGAAGGTTTTTATAAAATTTAATCATAGATAACTACTTCGTATTATTTTCTACGGAGTAGTACTAAAGGAATGGGTGAGGTATTTTTTTGTGCCTTTTTTTTACCTATAGGAAGAAAGTATAGAAGGCAAAGTTTTATAAAAAGAATGGTTAGGCCTTGTTTAGTATTGGATAATTAGTTTGATTATATCTTTTTTTTGAGATCGAAAAACTAACATATTATATAGCTCTTGATGTGAAGCAGAACGACTCTTACTAAACCATAACGTTCATATAATTTCTTAACTTGGTTGAGTCCTTTGTTTTTTTTGGGATAAAATTCGAACTTTAAATCTTTGGAGTTTAAGATGATAAACTTACCTAACGAGTCATAATTTTGTGTTTCTATTTTTAGTGAGATTGTGTTTTGGATATTATTGAATTGGCTCTTGTTGATTGGCCATGTGAAGATGTAGATGTAATCATGTACAATAGTAAGGTCCAACTGCTTTAATTATAATATATGTGACTATGTGATTATGATGTACAAGATTGGAAAATGACATGTATGGAATATATATGCACTATAATGCAAGTAATGTCGTGTGGAACAACACATATAGTTTAGGACGTTCACAATTTTTAGGTTTGTTGCTGTACTGTTTTTTACACCACAAACTTCTTAAATAATCATTAGTTTAGTTTCTGTATTTTTGTGGTGGATTTGAGTGGATTATATATTTATAATATATATTTCATGCTTTGTAGGAGTGGTCTTTATTTTTCTTGGTCATTAGTTTTGTAATAGGTAGGAAAGTTTTGTTGTTGTTTGCTAAGTACTGATTATTGTGGTACATATTTATTTGGGTTTCTTATTAAAGAAAAAAATATTGTTGTGGTGTTTTGAACTAATGTGAAGTGCTTACTTAAAAATGCGAATAGCTTAAAGAACTTTGATTCATTACTACTACTAGAATCACCGCATACAATAATCAATAGCACACTAAAAGTTACGCTTAACAACTATTGTGTACTAATTTTTGTAGCTATATACTACCTCTGTTTTTTTTGTTGCAACATTTCAAAAGTTGCACTATTCATCTTTTAAGTTTTGATATAATTTTATGATCAATGTATAAAGAGTAATATAGGCAATATGGATCTCGTGTGATTTGTCTTAGCGTGCACTTTATTAATATATAGTTTTTATAATTTATACACTTATATAATTAGAGTTATAAATTGTTAAAAATGTGCCTCAGCAAGTGTGAAAAGTGAATTGTTGCAACTAAAAAAACGGAGGAAGTATATATATAAATATAACGATTACTACATTACGGATTGAAGCATATGTATAAGAGGTTAGTCTGATGCATGAGATATTATATTCATTTTAATTTGATTAAAACCAAATTACTAATTCTTTTTTTTTTTTTACAAGACCAAATTACTAATTCTCGGCGAAGCACTTTATTCGTAGTATATATAATGCATATGTACAATATCGAGCGTCTGGACAATATCGAGCATCAATGAAAAAAGAGGATGTTATTATCTAACATTAATTACTACTATTAATTATTTGGTATTTTATAGATGCAAATTTGTCAATTCTATTAGAAAATCTTCGAGATGATGGACAAGATTTTGATTTCATCAATATAGGCTTAAAAAGGGGTCAACTCAAATATACAATTGTTTTGACTAAAAAAGCGGCGCAAATTTGGACTATGGACTTAGGTTTTTCTAGCAAGGGCTTTTAATTATGAACGAAATTAAGATATATCATAAAGTTGAGTTGAATTGGAAGAAGGTTTACAATCAAAACACATAAATTAAATTTAAATAACCTACATTAGCTATTCGATATGATCTGCAATTCTATTTGACACGCAAAAAACGTAATTAATGCACTTGTTTACCATTATGAAAAAAAAAAAACATAAATCTGGCAGACGAGACTTACCTTTGACCGATGTCTCTGGCCAAGAGGACTTGCTTCCAAGTTGTTCTTAGTGGAGTTGATGAAAAGTGAGTTAATGATCACATTTTTTTTTTTGTCAAAATAGATGAGATAATCAATTCATTTATACGTTGTAGAAAGAAGCTAGCCTATTGTGTAATACTATCATTTTTATAGCTAAAACGAATCATTGATTATAAATAAAGTTGAATGTATTTATCGTCTAACTCTAAGTTTTAATTGAATTGATAGAAGATCCTAAATTGCTACCATGATGAGTGAAGGAAGGAAACGAGATGAAAAAATAACAAAGAAATAATCAAGACATTATGCGTTAAAGCCAATTAGGCCATCAATTTAAAGATGTGTGTGTCATTCATTATATCCATTAAAAGGGTTGGACCCAAAAATCATTGTTTTCTAAATGGATGATGCAAATGGGAAAATAATGCTTTTGAATATACTTGTAGAATCATCTTTTATTGGTATACAACTTATTAAAATAAAATATCATTTGATCCTTTTCCTTGATTGCTTTTACCATTCGCTCTCAAAAAATAAAAAGATTGCTTTTACATATCATTCAAGATTACATAACTTAGAGAGTTTTAACTTGTTTAATTTACTGATATTAAAGTTATTTGTTGTACTCTTTCAATAATATCCTTTGTAGGAGCCTTTGTTAATTTGTTATTTTAAAAATGGCGTTTTGGTTTTAATTATCTCGTCTATCAAGGATGCTATTGTATATCTCTTAGGTGATACCTAGAAAAAATAATACATAGGTTGTGAGAATTATAATCTATATATCTAATCGAGTCGGCTAGAAAATCACTTACAATTGACTTAAGGTGTACACACAATTTAGAAGATTACAAAATAGTCAATTAACTTGGTTCATTTCGTCGTGTATTAGACTTTTTGTGGCGTCAAATGGTTGCGTTTTTTAACATTCAGTCAATCGACGGTAATTTTCACTTATATATGTGGCTTGTAAGATTTAAATCCTAGACATAGGATTGATGGATTGACTAGAAAATTGATTACTTGTATACAAACTAGTTTTCACCAATTGACTCAGAATAGTCAATTTTGGAGATTACAAAACCTAACACATTCACTTAATTCAAATTAATTTCGTCCTAAGTTAGACTTTGTGTGGTGTCTGGTGACACAATCAGTCGAAAATGGTTGCGCTTTTAATATTTCGTCAACCGCCAATAGTGTAGTATTTTCATTATTCAGTCAATTGCGGATGCCTAATTTAGATCTTGGCATCTCGATGATGGATTCCAACAATTCATCTCTAGCATTGTAACATTTGTAATTTGAATAATTTTTCTCTCCATATATGTAAGCATAAAGATCAAGTGATTAATTAAAAAATCACTCCAATTCAAGGCAGTTTTCACAATTGACTTAAGATAACTAATCTCATCAAGAGATTTCTTACAATATATTTCATTAAGCACTTCAAGTGAATTTCACTACAAGCAGTCGAAAATGATTGCGTTTTTCAATATTCTATCAACCAGAAATAAGGTTGTACTTTTCAACTTTCCGTATTGAGCATTCCGTTAACTGGGGGTGCCTAGTTTAGATCACGACATCTCGACTATGAAATATGAAAAATACATCTACCACACTATAAGATTTGTGATTTCTCTCTCGATTTAAGTGTGTGAGTAGCTATATTTGATCAATAACCTCACTACAAACCAAGGCGGTTTTCACAATTGACTTAAGGTGACTCGCTAGTCAAATCAAGGGATTACTTACAAAACCAAAACGTTCAAAAGCACTTCAGGTGAATTTCACTATCCCTCTCTTTCATTACTTCCGTTTTCTTCTCCAATTCAATTTTGCGAAACCTCGCCTCTTTCGCTCATTTTCTAGGGTTTAGTGTTCATCGAATTCACTTCGCAAATTCAATTTAAAAATTCGATTAATCATCGATCTAATTTATTGCAATTTCAATTGAAGAGATGAAGAAAGAAAATGATGGAGCTTCTTCAATGGAAATCGACATCGAAAAGTTGAATGTTTCCGATCAACCTAAATTCTCCATTAACGGTAACAATAATTTCCTCTTATAATTTTTTTTTCGTTTTCGATTGCTGTTGATATCATCATCATTTAACGTATAATTAACTTTTGATTTTTTATTTATTTTTTGATGATATTAGTGTTGCAACTGTTGAAATCTGCTCAAATGCAGCATGGTTTGCGCCATGGTGACTACACTCGTTACAGGTATTCGCAATTTTGTGTTTTATTCGATGTTCAATTCAACATTTTTGATTGATTGTTAATTTGTTATGATAAGTTGCTGAAATTCTGAATTTTTTTTAATGTTGAGTTGAATGCATAGATGATTGGTGTTTATATAAGGTTAGAACTTGAAAATTGTATTCGAGTTGGTGAAAATCATTTGTAAAGGTTTTTAGTGGAAGCCAAATGGTGAATTTTATTGATCAACAAAAATTTTCATGTTTATTAAGGGTCCGTGGCCTCGGTTCTCTTTGGCGATGTCCTTGCTTGGGTGTATTTAAAATTTGGAATTGAGCGGAAAAGTGGCAAACAGGGTAAATATATATCCTTGAGCGCGCCAAGTTGCATTATAGAGGTTATTTTGTATTGTGTTTATTTGGTACATTCCATTTTTGATGCACTTGTATTACGTTGGCCCTATTGGTAGTTACGCGCCAAGGTACATTCCAAAGAAAAGGGCCAAAGAGGGAAAATTAATATCCTTGAGCGCGTCAATGTGCATCATAGAGGTTCTTTTGTATTGTGTTTTTTTGGTACATTCCGTATTTGATGCACGTGTATTACGTTGGCACGTTGGTAGTTATGCGCCAAGGTACATACCAAAGAAAAGGGGCAAAAAGGGTAAATAAATATCCTTGAGCGCGCCGTGCCGCCAAGGTGCATTATAGAGGTTCTTTGGTACATTTTGTTATTGATGCTCGTGTATTGCGTTGGCACTGTTGGTGGTTACAGTAGATTTAGTTGAATATTTTCCATAAGATGGTAGAATATCTCACACTATGTTCGTGTAAAATGTTTTTCTAGAAAGTGGTAGGATTGCGTTGGATGCGCATGTGATGCGAATAACATTATTGTGGTACATTCCATTTTTGATGCACGTGTATTAGTTTGGCCGCTAGTTACGGTAAATTTAGTTGAATATATTCAATAAGACGGTAAAATATCTCATAATATGTTCGTGTGAAATGTTTTACTAGAAAGTAATAGGATTGCGTTGTATATGTATGTGATGCGAAGAACATTATGTGGTGTGTTGGCACAAGTTACCTTTTGTAGACCTATGTAGTTATATTGTCAAATGAAGTATCAGGTTATATCCTTTGCGGCTTTTAGAGATGATGAATCATTGTTTTCCTGTGTTTTTATGGCATTTCAATGCTAACTGTCTCGAATAATTCATTGGAATGTTTGTATGGTAGGCGGTATTGTACAGCTCGTCTGAGAAGGCTGTATAAATCACTCAAGTTTACCCATGGCCGTAATAAGTACAGTCGGAAAGTCATCACTGAGAACACTGTAACGGATGTAAGGTATGCTGTTTTATTTTTTCAACCACTTGTGTCATATGTATGTGTGAAATGTGTGACGCTCACCCTGCAGCCTATTTGTCAGCCCATTTATTTCTCTTCTGTGCCGTGCAATTTTTAACAACTAAAATAAATTTGTGGCACTTGGAAAATTGAATGCCAATAGGTTTCTTCATATCCTTCTCTATACCTCTGAAAGAGCCTGGAGCCATGCCATGGAGAAAAGACAGCTACCAGATGGTCCCAATGGACGCCAACGCATCTATCTGATTGGCAGACTAAGAAAGGCTGTGAAATGGGCTACTCTCTTTGCGCAGCTTTGTGCTGTCAAAGGAGATTCTAGAACCTCTTTGGAAGCTGAGGTTTGGTCCTTTTCAGTTACTTTTTGATTATATGGATTAGTGTTTAGGTTGCAAGTGCCCTTAATGGGCATATATTTCCCCCTTTCCTGTTTTTGTTTGATGTTTTTACAAGTTTTGTACTGAACCAAAGCTTCATTGAGACTTAAACAGCGTGTTTTAGTTTGATGGTGTAAGTTTTTAATGGTAATTGGAACTGAATGTATGTTCGTAAATATGGCCAGGCTTATGCATCATATATGAAAGGAAACTTGTTGTTCGAGCAAGATAAAAACTGGGACATGACATTAAGGAATTTCAAAAGTGCCAGGTGCTTCCTACTGTCTTAAGCTTTTAGCATTGTTTATACATCTATGTAGGATCAAATCTTATTTTTTGCATCAGCTATTTATACCTATTGTAACTGGACCTGAAAATGCTAGAGTACTTGTATTAGTATCAGTTTTTGCTTTTTTTGGGCTTTAGAAGCCAAAAAATTTCCAAAGGCTGCCTATGACTAAAATTCATTATTATTTGAAAGCTCAATAGTAATGTCATTGCAGGGCTGTCTATGAAGAGCTCGGAAAGTACGGAGACCTTGAAAATCAGCTTATATGCCGTGAGCGTGTGGAGGAGCTAGAGCCTAATATTAGGTACTGTTTACACAAAATTGGTCAGTCCAATCTACAAGCTTCTGAACTTCTGCAGATTGGTGAAATGGAGGGGCCAGCACTGGACCTTTTCAAATCCAAGTTGGAAGTAAGTATACTCAGTAGCTTGAACCATTATATAGTTCGTAAAAGCTGTCTATATTAGTTCATAAAATTTGAAGGTTTAATTTTTTCTGTGAAGTCCGCTTTTGTAATCTAGAAGCTTTTCAAAACTCATGTCTTAACATGCTCCAGCTTGAAGGATTTTCTTAGATGTTTAAATCAATAAAGTTTGCCTCCTTTTTCCAGAAGTGCCTGTTGTTGTCATCTGTAAAGATATTGATGTGGTTAAGAGCAAATTATCTAATGGTTTTGATGCCTTTAAATACATGATGTATTTTATATCGAACATGCTGAAACCTCCTTTCTTGGACTGCAGCCAAATTTGTCAATTAGCTCTAACAGTGTCTTTATATGCAGGCTGTCATGGCTGAGGCAAGATCTCAACAAGCTGCTTCAATGACAGAATTTGAATGGCTGGGACACAGGTTTCCGATTTCAAATCCAAAGACAAGGGTTTCTATTTTGAAAGGTAGTAATTTTATCTTTTGTTTTCAGAAGAACAATTACTCAATTTTATTCTTTATCCTGGAGACCTAGAGAGTGTTCTCCCCTCTTTTTATAAAGTTTCTAGCTATATCAGAAATCACTGTAAAAAATTCCACATATTTGCTACAAATTAATAATGCTGTCTTGAATGTAGAAATGGCCAGCGCTGAGCTGTTTTGCTTGAGGGGTAGACTAGCCTTTGTTTTTTTCAAGGAGAACTTAGTTTCTTTTGTTCAACTTGGGAAGCAAAAAGAAATTTTTCATTGGGTTGAACATATCTTTCTGAAGGGTAGGGAAGCTATGTTTCTTTATAAGGAATGCCGTGTTTTCCCTCACTTGCCATACTTTCCTCTTCGCGCTACCTTGCCACTATATTCCCTTTCCTTTTCCTACTCAATTTTTGCTAGCAAGAAAGGTAACAAAGGAGAACAAAGTTGGGATATTAATTTGTGTTCTCCATGAAAGTAAAATTTAGTTCTACTTGTGTTCTTTTAATCAAACTCAGTCTCGTAAAGGTACACATATCTGAAGCCTAACTTGTTATAGAGTATTTTGTAGCATTGAAAAGGAGAAATTGGATAAGGACTTGAGGAGTTAAATTGAGTAGAAAGTACCTTTATGAGTCTTTCACCAGGGAAGCGAAGGTTCTAAATCAAGTACGGAGGGAAGAAGCTGGCTAATAATAAGAATGACTTTGTAGGCATTTCTCTAATGAGCCACTACTTTCCAACACGGAAGCTACATAGGCAGTGACAATCTGGAGCGTTTGTAGATGCTTAGTAATTTCAGTGGGAAACTGCATTAATTGACTAAGATTTCCTTAAGGACCGAGAGAAAATCTTGATTTCAACTGATTAATAATTTAATATGCTTGCATAAGCTGGAAAATGGTGAACTACTATTTCTAGCCACAATCTCAACTAATTGTGCTTTATACTGAAAGAATGCTATTCAAATGGCAGTAGATGATTGATGTCGTTAGCACCTTAATTAGCCGCTATGTCTACTCACTGACAGTAGATGATGGACATACTAATAGGCTAGTGGCAGCATGTAAGAGTTAAGAGTTCAGTTGTGTGGTGAATGTTCAGTAGATGTTCTCTTGCATAGTTATGGCCCTAAAATGTGGTGTCTAGTTTGTATGGATTACTAAGTGTTAGCAATGTTTGTCTTTCCCTAATACTTTTAGCATAATTTCCGAGAAGGAGCTGAGAAGAGCATTATTGTATCAAATTTGTCAAGCCAGTCTCACTTTATTTGAAAAGTTGAACTCTACCATCTTACACTTCTCTCAGCATTTGTTTTCTCTGCCTTTGGAATGAAAATTATTGTCGTTGATTGTTGACTCTTGTGGCTACGTGTTACAATTTTCTGAGTCTTTACTACTCCTAATCAAGAACTTTATCGTTTTTATTCATATCTAAACAAACTAATACAAAGTTTTGCTATGAGCAGCTCAGGACTTGGAGAAGGATCTTTATGGTCCAACTGCAGATTCATTGTCAGCTGAGAAAAAGCTTGCTGTCTTTGACAAAATTTTTTCTGCCTATCATGACGCTAGGAGTTGCATTCGCAATGATTTGGTATGTGCTGTTTCTGATACCGAGCTGATTATGTAGTATCTTTTTTTTTTTTTTTACTAGACTCTATTACAGTTGAAGATATTTATTGCTAAATGTGTGTCTGACAGATCACTGCAGGTAGTGCTGAAAATGTGAAAGATGACTTGAATGGACTTGACAAAGCTGTAAGTGCTGTTCTTGGATTGCGTACTATTGAGCGGAACCAACTTTTAGTCAGTATTGCCAAAAGCAAACTCAGCAGAAGCCGCGATGACAAAAATGAAAAGGTTACCAAACCAGAGGAACTTGTTCGTTTGTACGATCTTCTACTGCAAGTAAGCATGCTGCATGATTTATGTTTTGGAACTTCGTTTTGCGATTTAAATTGGGTTATGGCGGTTGTCATTTTTAGCTGTTTCAGTAATGATGGAAGAAATTCATGTTCAATTTTATGGTCATTTGCAGAATGTAGCTGATCTGTCTGATCTAGTCGATTCTGGGAGGGAGAAGAAACAAGAAGAATTGTCATTTTCTGATGAATGTGCTTTTAAAAGTTTAGCTTTCCGAGCAGAAAGGTATTTTTCCATATTTTTTTTATATTGTATCATGGAGTTACTTGTGCTCGTTTTCACCCCTGCTGCCATTTTTGGCTGTGCGATTTAAATTATTGTCTTTAAATTTTGTTAATAATTGTTTAAACTGGTTTGTATGCAAAACTTCTTTTCTTTTTACTCAATTTTATGGGCAATTACTATTAAAACTGCTTTCAGTTAATTTCTTCTGTGAAGTATTTGTTAAGCTAAATGGAAATAGAAGCAAGTGCGTGGAGTCGCAGTGTTATTACCTTTTCAGTTATTCCAGTGGGGTCAATTCACTATGGCTGTATGGCATCCTGTTCACTTGCTAGAGATGTCTTGGCTGTTGCTTTAATTATTTTCCCCAATGTTGTGGACTTGTCGGGGTCAGCTGTCTTGAGAAATATCTGAGTTCTCAGAGTCGGCACATGTTATTGGTATCTCATTCAAACATTTTCAACAATGCTACATTTTCTTTACAGGTGCTTTTACTTGGCAAAATCCTACAGCTTGGCTGGAAAGAGAGCTGAAGCTTATGCATTATATTCCCGCGCTCTTTCTGTGGCGCAGGATGCATTGAAAAAATCGCAGAGCATGGAAAAGAGTGAACAGGTACATTGCAAAAATCCTACACTGATCTGTGGTTCCACCTTATATATTGTGAGTTGTGGTCAACTGTAGCATGTTCATAAATGCTTTGTGTTGTTTCTGTCATTCCCTTGAGGCTGAGGGTAATTTTGGGCATATCACCTTTTCGTTTAAGCTAACTGTTCTCTCTGCAGAATTCCATGGAAAGTTATGGAACTTGGAAGGATTTTGTTCTTATAAGTTATAAACTTGTAATGATAAAAATTGATCTGGAAAATATTCTTGCTAATACTTATACTGTATTCTTGCTTTGCTTTATAACCTGTAGCATTGGACAGTGATTGGTACTACGGTTAAGTTTTGATATGTACAATTTGCTCTCTATGTGGCAGGGAATGATGACGGAGTTGAAAACATTGCATGACCAGTGCAGATCAAGTATTTGCATAGAACATGCTACAGGAATCTTGGAAGAGGAGAAGATTCCTGAAAAACTTTCTAAAAAGATATCAAATATGTCTTTAACTGGGGCCGATAAGAAGGTTTGTCTGCCAAAGCTTATGGTTTACACTGTTTTCCTTGAAAGCATTTCCAATTTTCCACAGCATTACCTCCCCACCCCATACATTTTATATTTCCTTTTTGAATACAAAAATTTAGGTAAACTATTGTGTCGCTATCTTATATTGACTGCCTCAAGCTTGAACCTAAAATATAACCGACCTGATATTGTTGAGATGCGTGATCTGCGACCTTAATCTGCTAAAATAGAGTAATAGAGCTTACGTTTGGGGTATATTCACATCGGAAAAAATTGTTAAAAAACATCTTTAAACTTTAAAGTAGGTCATTTTGTGAAATAACACCTTTAAATTAGCTACTATTTAAAAGTAACACCAAAGTCAATGATAATAGACCTGACTTCTTCTTTTTCCAGTAAATTTGGCGTTTTTGTTTCACTTGTATTGAAATTCACTCTTGTCTTTTCAATTTAACGGAGTCAAAGTCACCGAATAACGAAGGAGACAAACCTATTTGTTTTCGTCGACTTTGGTGTTACTTTTTAATAAGAAGTATTTTAAAGGTGTTATTTCACATAAAGTTTTTTTAAAGGTGTTATTTCACAAAATGACCCAATTTAAAAGTTGGTTTTTGACAATTTTTTCTTCACATTGGATACAGACTGTGATTAGTTTTTGTCGGTGTGATATATGGTTTAGAATTTTAAAAATTCATTTATACCTTTCTTTGTCTAGTATATTGATTGTCTCCAAAATTTCAGTTTTTTCCATTGGTCTATGTTTCCGTATGCATGTGTGAAGCTTTATATTATTTTGCTCATTTGATTTGATTCCAGCAGGACAAATTTCTTGCTGAGAAACTTGATGTGTATGAGCCAGCTGTCAGTGAGTCCAACACAAAAGTGCCCCCTCGCATTGAAGCTTTCCCTCCGGCTTTCCAGGCAGCCCCGAGGAATCCAATTGTTCTTGATCTGGCCTATAACATGATTGAATTCCCCTCACTTGAGAACCGGATGAAGAAGGCGAGGGGCCTCATTAGCAGGTTTTGGAGATAAGCGCACTTGTTTTCTTCAAATGTTGGTTATTTTTGAATGGTCTTGAGATATGATGGTATAAATTAAGCTCCTATAGATTTTTTTTTTACATGATTATTGTTATTTATTTTGATAGCATTGGCATGTTTCCAACAATTGAGTGACTGTATTTTATAGAGCTGATCATTAGCTGCTTGACATGGAAAAGTCTGGGCTATAGCTTCCTTGATGAATGAGAAGGCCAATGATATGGCTTGCCCTGAAAAGGTCCAATCTAGCTCGGCAAGTTAGTCTGGCTGTTATAGCTGGATTGAGTCCTGATTTTCTTAGCATAGTCCAGTATGTTATGTTCTCTGTATATCTTGGCCCTTGTACTCTTAACATGCTATACATAGATGTTGGAGACATAAGATGTCAGTTTTGTTTCAGAAGTTTAGTGTTAACTGTAAAATTCTTACAACTAGATTATGCACCTTTTTTTGTGCAAACAATTGCAAGTTGGCTGGTGAATGGTTCATTACTTGTGTTGAATAAATGCTAGTGTGATTACACAGTAATACAGCATGACCTGTTGTCAGCTAAAACCAAATTACTACATCCGGTCCAGGGAATGTGCAATAAAGGAACTTTTTATATCTCACGAAAAATACCTCTTTGTTGCATAATAACTGGACCGGAGGTATAGTGAGAAATTAGGTAGCAGTGTTTATGGAGTAGCAAGTTTTTTATATCCAAGGAATCAACTAACTAGTGAGACACTCATGGGTCATCTATACACAGTAGTAGTAAAAACAAAGGTAGTTTTTCGCAAAATGTGATAAAACAAAGGTAATTTTGGACAAAAAATCGTATTTCATTTGTTGTGTTAGCCTTTGATCAAAGGATTTAACATGGCTGTTTCATTGACAAATATTTTTCTTCGAAATTTATGTATTCAGTTGAGAATTTTCAAATTGGCTGTTTGGTTGATTTTGGATGTCGATGGGTACGCATATAGTTCTCTAGTGTGAGTCGTTTTGAGGTTTTTTTTATTATTATTTTTTTTTATTTTATTTTTTGATTGTTTTTCCGGGTAATTCTTCTGTATGGCAAATGTTCCACATTCTAATAACATTATGATGCATATTAAGCACGGGAAAAACATTATCTTATGAATTATGATGCATGAAAGTATGAAATATACAAACTTAAGTGTTTGAAAACGACTTACAAAAGACTAAAGCCTACAGGATTCAAATTTTTACAATAGCGATTTAATAAATGGTTTACTTCTTTTTGTCAACACCACCATTGTTCAATAGTTTAAACCTTTTTATACAAATCGTTTTAAAAATTCTTTAGGAGAAGGATTAAACAACAACTTCGAAAACGACAATTAAATAATTTTGTTAGAAAATAAATAACTACAATTTGCAATGTGGCTTATCGTTTATTTTCATTGAGAACATCTAATGCATGAACCAAAACGAGTAAAATATAAAACAATCAAATTCATAGTTTTGAAGTGAATCGTGATGCACTATTATGATTTGAAGCAATTGTAGGAATTATAGCAACAAAATTAATTAATATACAAAAACTTATATAAGGCGGTTTTATTTGGTAAGACAACTAGATTATTATACAAAAAATACATTAATTAAATTGATGAATCCAATAGTTAAAGAAAACCCACAAATAGTTGATGGTCTTACCATAAAACGGTCTTATCGGAGACTTGTTAAGATATGCTTAAGTCGTGTTCTTTTATACCCATTTCAAGGGAAGACAATTAGTTAATAAATTTACCCTTTCCATTTTTTTAGTTGCAACTTTTAAATATTATATTTCTCAAAAAAAAAAAAAAAAAAAACAAAGAGAGTATATTTTTATACGATATCGGAATGTGATACTAATTGTGGATCTATAGAATGCAAGGGCAATGAGGCATGTATACTAATTCTCATAAATTAAAATAAAATAAAGACGGCTTAAATTCAATCCCCATTAAAACGACAAAAAGACACTACACACCCAATAATAAAACCATGAAACCAACAGACATGCCTCCATGTATATTTGGACTCATTCCATACTTCCATACAGCAAAACTCACGTTTTTTGTTTGTTTATTTGTTTATTATTATTATTATTATTATTATTTTTAATGATTTCTTCTTGAGCGTCATTAGTAAACCTAACATGCTAATACTAGTCCCCTAAAAAAAACATACTAATACTAGTATTATTGATCCCCTCATAAAAAAATAAAAAAATTAATAAATAAAACAAAAAAACTAATACATTAGTTATAATTAAAAAAATAACATGTCCCTTCTTTTACTACATTTCACAATTGTCAACGTATGTTTTTACTTAAATATAGGATCTTAAGTTTTGCATTTGTAACAATTGTGAAATTTTAGTTGTCATTGTGCTCGGTCATTATTATCATGATTCTCAGTTATTTCTTTTTAAAGTCATACTCCATAATACATTTTATTTAAAAAATAAAAATTAGAGTGTAACCGTGCAACTGCACGGAATATTATAATGGTATAGTTTAATACAATTTTTTCATAAAATTCAAGGTCTATTTGTACATGAGATAACAAAATGTACATAAAAAATTAATAGAAAATAATTGGTATTACGAATTTACGATTACAATTATATCACAATAATTTAGAAAATACGGTTGTATGATAAACCTTTTAATTCACTTGCTCGACAATTTAAAAACATTAAATTAGACAATTAATCAACATTAAGATGCAAAAATATGATTTTTATTTTCATCAACATTTTTAACTGTTAAAGTGATAATGAAGCATCCATAAAATTAATTTCTATTTTTTTTTTCATTTTTTGGTGGGAAAACAATTTAAAAAATGTAGTTTTGTGAGGTAAGATAGCCACCATTTAAAATAAATAAATAAATAAATAAAATTGTTGAATTAATGAGTATATAAGACTAGTCAAACTTATTAGAATTGATAATAACACTTTTTAGAATTTTTTGTAAGTTTTTCAAAAAGATGTAATCCTAAAAAAAATAAACGATAACTAATAGAGCATACCACTAATAGTAGTATTTACATATATGACGCCAAACTTTCATAGATGCTGAGCCATATGATTATTTTCATATGCTATCAATAGAATGGTTTTCTAGATACTTAATTTTTATTTTTTATTTTTAAAAAACCACCACCTAGTTGTATACTCGTATTAGTTCCCCGACATGTCTATTGCCGCTAAGACTATGGTTATAGCCCATATTTTAAACAAGATATAACTATAAATAATCAGATATATCTCTCAATATGAACCGTACGTATTATCACTAACCAAAATACTTACAATTGAAAAGATTATAGACAACTATATCTCTCGATACAAATCGTAAAACATTAAATCATTAATCAAAATACTTGTAGTTGCAAATTGTAATACAAAATAAACGTATTTACAATAAAACGTGGGAAGCCGTCCACTCAACGCGCTCTTCCTCTCTCTGTAAAAAGAGAAAATCCAGCAATTTTAGATTATCTTATTATCTAATTCTAACTAATCATTCTAAACTACCTTTCTTCAATTAATTAATAAATTGTACATTTTTAGACAAAATTATTTTCCAGATTTTTTTTTTTTTTTCACATTGTCATTTTCTCTTTTATGTACACATATTCTCGTTTTTACATGGTCATTTTATAACTCTATGTTCATAAATTGACGCTTTTTTTTTTTTTAATTCAATTTTTCCAAAATTCATCTACATTTTGCGTCGAAATTTGAAGGGTATAGAAAGAAAAAAAAAAAGAAGAAGGGGTTTTTAAAGTGAATTTGCATGTTCTGTTACAGACAATCTAATTGGGTATTAATTTTAATCCCTAATTTACAAGATTATAATTCCTCTGTTTTTTTTTTTTTTTGGTAATTCCTCTGTTTTTTTTTTTGGGTGTTAATTGATTAATTAATGTATTGAATATGAACGGTTTTGCAGAAAAGAATGAGCGGTGGCTCAAAGATGAACTTCTTAAAGCTTGATGATTCTCCCATGTTTAGAACTCAGGTTTATATTTCTTATTTTCTGCAATTTATTGAATATTTGTTTGAATTATTTTGGGGAAAAAATAATCATAAAATTTAGTGGCATTTTTGCATTATTTTGGTAATGTTCTTATTCATGGGTTTATTTTGAGACAAAAAGATAAAAACTTGGAACAAATTCCAAGAGATTTGTTGATATAATGTTGAATAGTTGTAAAAGTTTGATCCAAAAAAGTTGCAAGATTTTATAAATTGAAAAAATTCTAAAATTTGGGAATTAATTGTTTAGTAGTTTGTCAAATCAAAATCAAAATTGCTTAAAAAGTGATCAAAATGTCTTCTTTCAACTAAAATGATGTGGTCCCAATATCAAAATTGATTGAAATCAACGTATATTGAAATTTACAATTAGTAGGTAGTAATATTATTTACACCCTTGTTAGTTGTTTGTAATAATTTAGCTTAAAATGAGTAGATATAGTAAAATTACACCCTTGTTAGTTTTTGTTGTTTTTCATCTTACCTTGTTCATCCTCTTGTTTCGCTTTTCGCTTTCGAAAGTTTTGCCTTGGTGTTGTTGTTTAGGTTAAGTGGAGTTTATTGTTCAATAGACCACTTAAGTAATGTGGATTTTGTTTGGTGAAACAGCTTCAGTGCTTGGAAGAAAATGCTGAACTGTTGAAGGATCGAAGTTTAAAGTTTAACAAAGGATGTCATAAGTACACGTAAGTCAAAGAATTCAGTGTTCTTCTTGATTTGTGCTCATAGAGTTGTTTTGTTGGGTTGTGAATTTGTGATACCGCAATGTAGAGTACCTTTAATCAATTTACGATCGAGGCTTTTAAGAGTTCCTGTAGAGTGTCGAGGAGATTGATGTGGTTAAGTCTTGCTTGTGTCGTTGAGAAACTGTTACAGTTACAAGCCCGGCTTCTTTGCCCTCGTTGATTACCTGCTTTCATATTAATTTTCATTTGTGACATTATCTTGATCAGCGCGGCCTCAAGTTCTTTATCGAGCTATAAAGGAAACTTGAATTTACTAACATCATGTGCAAAGAGTTCCAATGGGATAATAAAAACTTAGGATTTAGTGATCTTTCCGCCAACTAAGTGATTGTTGGTGGTATATCATGCTTTTTGTTGAAGAGTAATGAAATTTATGAGGAAAAGTTAGGTCAGAAAACTTGTATGACACAATACTTAGTGGTAGAAGTTTATGAGGCTTTTTATCAACAGTACATTTATCTAATGTCCTCTAGAAGCCATTGTACGTTTTAGCTGATGCCTGATGCCTAGTATGATGTTTTCGTTGCAGCGTGTTCTGAATGTGAAACTTTTAGATTTAACCAATTTGTCTATAGTTTGAGCTCATCTACTTTCTTGGAGTATATTCATCTGAGGATTAGGAGTGTTTCTTGAGGAGTTTGGTGCTTTCGGAATAACTGATGTGCTAGTGACAAATTGTTAGCGTTATCAACAATAACTTAAGCAATTGCTGATTTGTGTCTTTAGGAATGTCGAGTATCTCATAGCCTCAAATTTATGAAGCAGGGTTGTGACATGCTGCATCTGAAGTTGCATTTTTTTTCGTGTGTGCGTGCTAATTTTTGAACTTGTGCTGTTGCCATAATTTCAGAGAAGGGCTTGGAGAAGGTTACGATGGAGATATCGCTTTTGCAAGTGCTCTTGAAACTTTTGCAGGAGGAAATAATGATCCATTAGGTGTTTCTTTTGGAGGTATTTCATTTCAAAATTTACTTCCGCTTGTATATCAGATGAAAATGCTTTTCTTATTGATTTTTGATCTTTGAACTTAAGGATTTTGTTTCAAGATTTTTCTTTCTGCTAATATGAATCATGTGTCATCATTTAATTTCAGGTCCTGTCATGGCAAAATTTACTATTGCCTTGAGAGAGATTGGTACGTACAAGGAAGTTCTGCGATCACAGGTACCTTCTGTGTTTCTTTAACATGAAAGTTTTATTTCGTGTTTGACAGCTTCTTTCTTAGTAGGTTTGCTTTGTTAATTTTCACTTGTTACTGCTGGAGTCCTATGCTCTTCCGTACTTCTCTCCTTTTAACTGTCAATTAAACAGATTTCTAACTAGTTATATTGTTTTTCGAAAAATATGCAATGAAAACTTGTGATATTAACACTTGGTGGAAAAGTAACAATCTCAATTGTCAGTTGTATTATTAGCTTTAAAAAATAAACTTGATTACTGAACATGTTTGGATATCGATGACTTCGAAAATTTCTGATTGGAATTTACTCTTTGGCTTATAATCGAAGGAATGATATGAAAGTTGTTATGGACTGTAGTCAGTGTTTCTGTGTGACATAGGAGTTCATTCTCCTGTCTGTACAGTGAACTTGTGTTTGCTGATTATTTTACTGGTTGCTTGAGCACTAATATGGTTCTTTGATTCACTAGGTGGAGAACTTGTTAAACGTTAAGCTGTTGCAATTTGTCAACGTCGACCTATGTGATGTCAAGGTACTTAATGGTATTTACAATATCTGTCCTCTCTGTTATGCTTCATCCTCGTTTTTGATTCCATCCCCTACTACTTATATTATCGAAATTTATGTATAGTTTCTTTAGCCTACTTAGTACTTACATTTGGCCTAAAATCTCTGTGATTTTATAGGAGTTTCTCATCTCATATAATACTTTCTCCATTTTTTAGTTGCAACAACTCTCATGTTGGAATTCTAAGAAAAAATTGTTTCGAAGTGTATAATGAATAGAGAGAGATAGAATAGCGTGTGATGGAGAGAGATGAGATTCTATGAGTAAAATGGTGGAAAATTTGCTTTTTTCTCCATCTATTACGACGCATGCGCATACATATAATTAAGCTTTAACATACCTGCTTACTTGAGGATCTATTGTGTTTTAATATAGGAAGCTCGCAAACGTTTTGACAAGGCTGCCACTTTGTATGATCAGGTGAGTTATCTCAGGGCTTGCTTTGAACAATTGTTTGTTTTTTCTTATTGCAATTATGTGTGTTCTAAATGTGTCTTTCGTCCTCTTTCAATTGACCGAACCAATCCAGTTAGTAAAGATTGTATTGTCATAGTTCACTTGTGATGGAAGACTAAGAATGAAGTTTGATTAATATACACGGAGTATTATTTATTTAGGTGCATTTGATTTTTATTTTTGTCATAATGTTTGCTTCCCTTGTGATAATATAGTTTAGATGATTTTATGACCTAAGGTTCCTGATAATCCTACTACTTAAGTACATCTGCATGATTACATAAATAATAAAACTGTCTTTTGTCGTAACACCTGAGCTTTATGAGTTATTACTATACTTTTCACAGGCTCGCGAGAAATTTTTGTCACTAAAAAAAAGCACAAGAAAGGATACGGTTGCCACTGTAGAGGAGGTACGTAGGCCATTTAGTCCCCCCATCGATGTTTTCGTGATGCATACACGATCTCTTAATTTATTATCAATGATCATTATTTCTCATAATCTAATTTGGTAGAGAGACATTCCAGGAACTTCACTCTGCAAGAGCTATGTATGAGCAAACGCGTTTTAATTTGGTATGAGTCTGTTCTATCCACTTACTATTTTTCATTTCAAAGTAGGTACATCCAAATCAATGAGTAAAATTCTCCCTCATTTATATCGCAGGTTACCGCTCTATCAAATGTGGAAGCAAAAAAACATTATGAGTTCCTAGAAGCTGTTAGCCGATCAATGGATGCACATCTCCACTACTTTAAGCAGGTTGATTCTAGTTGAAGTTTGGTTATGAAAAATATATACTATTTGTAGGCCTGTAGAGTGTAGACTGAAGCATATGCTGTGTTTGATCATTATAATTACATGTTTCCCAGGGTTACGAATTGTTGCATCAGATGGAGCCTTACATAAAGCAGGTTTGCCTTGTTTTTTTTATCTGAGTCGTTTTATTATGTTCAACATTCGTTGTCACTTTTTCATTTACCTGGAATTTTCAGTATTATGTAATTTAGTGGTGCATCTGTGATACTTCATCTCTTATTTCACTCCAAGTATCCGTGTTTGATTTTTCTTGACTGCTGATTCCTTTTTGCGTTAACAATAATTTTAATAGTAAAAGTACACTGTAAATTCTCTTGAGTTGACTATATGTTTATTGCAGATTCTTGACTATGCAGAGCAGTCAAAACAAAATTCCAACAATGAGCTCACCTCCCTCAATGAAAAGATGAAAGAATACAAAGAGCAGATTGATCAACAAAGTAGGCAATCAACGAATGGGTCTTTCGATTCTTCTGCATTAGATTGTTCACAACTTACCAAAAGCATTGATAAAACAATAGAAGAAGTAATGCAATCTTCAGCAAATGGAAAGGTGCTTCATATTTTCTGTCCAAATTTATCGCTTATGTCAATGCCACTATCTTGAGTACTTCTTAAGTTCTTAGTTCTATAATATTATTTTATATACAGAGTATATAATAATTACTACTTTATAACTCTGTATCAGGTCCAAATCATTCGACAAGGATACCTTTTTAAGCGCTCTTCTAATTTGAGGGCTGACTGGAAACGGAGATATTTTGTTCTTGACAGTCGTGGGATGTTGTACTATTATCGTAAGCCAAGGAGCAAGGCATCTGTAAGTTTGATATGAATAAAAATGAACGTCAGTTTCATGAAATCAGCATCTATTTACTAGATTTTCATTGTATTCAGATGGCAACCAGTAAGTTCTCTGGCCCACTTAATAGTTCTGTTGACCCTGGCTCAGTTCTTGGTCGATGGATCACTTCTCATTACAATAATGCTACAATCAGTGAAGACAAATCTGTGGCACGTCACACTGTCAACCTGCTTACGTCAACAATAAAGCTTGACGCTGAGCAGTCAGATATGAGATTTTGTTTCAGGATCATCTCGCCTGTGAAGACTTACACCTTGCAGGTATTTTCCCAAATTCCATTCATTTGCAATGCATGACTTAACAACAGAAGAGAAGACAACAAATATCTGGCATGTATTTTGTTGTTGGCGGGTGGTGTAGAACCCAAGGGCTTTACTACTGCTGCTGTGAGATAGATTCTGTAATTATGTTGACTACCACTTTATCAGAGCATTAAGCTTTATATTGATTGGTTAATGTGATACCATTTGAGAAATGTAGGCTGAGAATGCATCTGACCAGATGGAATGGATTGAAAATATAAGAGGAGTAATTGCTTCGCTGCTGTCCTCACAAGCTCTTGAAGGGGTATGCCTGTTACTTTTTTTTTTCCCCCTATATGTAGAATACCAAAATTCTGACTAATGTCTATCATCCAAACTGTTGTACTAATGACATTTAATTCTAATGTCAGCGTGTTTCAACGAGGGGGGATCAGAAGGATCCAGCCTGTATGACTGATAGTGGTGGTTCCTCTGAATCGTGTCCCATAGTGGATCCATCAACCACTGAAGAATGTTCTTCAAATTCCCATTGTACTCGAAGTTTTCAGAAGCAACGACATAGTGTAAGAGTTGAAAAACCTATTGATGTCTTGAGAAAAGTGGGCGGTAATCAGAAATGTGCTGATTGTGGCGCACCTGAACCTGATTGGGCTTCCTTAAACCTTGGAATACTCATTTGCATTGAATGTTCTGGTGTCCATCGTAATCTTGGAGTTCATATATCAAAGGTTCGTTGCATACGTAATGTTGATTTTGTTCCTTTTTATTTTTTTTGCTTTGGACAAAAAGGAGACTATATCTATCTGCCGTTGATTCCTCTATTATATCCTCTGCCCTTGAAAACTCAACATCATTATGACTGCTTGTGTATATAGTTCAATTTTTTTTTACGCACATTATTGTTTGAATTTCTTATTTCACACTAATAGGTTTTTATCGTAGGGGATGGAGGAGTAAAATTTATGTGGATGACCACATGGAATGATTGATTTTGGTTCATGTAGCCGATCCCAATTTTTGAGATTAAGGCTCTGATTGATTGATTGACACTATTAGCTTTGTGTTTTTGCTTCTTGATTACCTTGCAACCCCCGTCTTCCTAATCACTTAAATAATACGGAATATAATGTCAAGTTATTTGCTTCTTGCTTAGTCCAATGCAACCTTCAGTTTCCTAAACCACCAAACTTATTCTTGTGCTGATTTCTCATGCCATTTATTGTATACAGGTAAGGTCATTAACATTGGATGTTAGAGTGTGGGAGCCTTCTGTAATTTGTCTGTTTCAATCGCTTGGTAATGTCTATGCAAATTCTGTTTGGGAAGAATTTCTGCATGCCCAAAATTTTTCTCCAGCAGATGAACGACCGCTTATGTAAGTGATTCAATTTGTCTACATCATATTAAATATGAATCTATCATCTCTCCACTATGCTAATTTTAGCTCACTTTAGCAGTTTCCCGAAGTCTGAGCAACACAAACCAGCGTTCATGAAAAAGCCTACACCCAGTGATCCTGTTGCTGTCAAAGAGTTGTTCATTCATGCTAAGGTATGGGGTATACTTATTCTTAATTTTCTTTCCAATTACCAATCGTTGGTGTGGCTTGATCTGCAAGTGTTTGTTAAGAAGTTAAAAATTCAGCTAGTGTTTTTGTGCTTCAGTACTTCAATCTGTTGCATTGATTGCTTAATCAGTTAGTGTAACAAGTATCTGAAAATTTGAATCAGTTCTTAAACTTATTGGAAAAGGATCTCTCTTATTCTCAATTTCTATTTCCTTTTAGAAGCCTTGTGTAATTTCAAGCTTTTCTTCTACACTTCAATATCGGTATGACTGAATTTTAACCACCCTTAGCTTCCTTCCATTTGCTTAGTGGCTTTCTCATGCAATGAATTGATTTTTCTACTCTTCTACCATAAGTTCATATCCAATCTCTTTTGTTGAGTGGACTCATCATATACTTTGGCCTAAAACTTAATTGTGTCCTTCCTGGTTGCAGTATGAAGAAAAAGTTTTTGTTCGCAAGGCAAAGGGAAATCAGAATGCATTCTCTGTGCCACAACAGATGTGGGAAAGTGTCCGTGCCAATAATAAAAAAGCAGTTTATCACCTCATTGTATGCTCTGAAGCAGATGTGAATGCCACACATAGACAACCATCAACCGCTAAATCATTTATTATGCCAAGGGGAAGATCTGCAGATGATAACTCCCTCACTCGTGAACCTAATAGAGGAAGAGCAAAATCTGTTGAGAGGACGGCTTCAAGATCCCTGAGCTCACTTGCAAAGGGAAAAGATCTCTTTCGAGAAATTTCTCTTGATGGGTGTACACTACTGCACCTTGCCTGTCAATATGCTGACGTGGGCATGATCGAACTGCTCCTACAATATGGTGCAAATGTAAATGCTGTTGATGCAAGAGGTCGAACCCCACTTCATCACAGTATCACTCAAAAAAAAATCGATATAGCAAAACTACTTCTCACGAGGTAATTTTTCCTTTGCCTCCTCATCTCTTTGTTTTCAAAGTGGTTTTGTATATTCTTCATGACTACTTCCAAAAAGAATTTCCGAAAAATGTCTTATACATCCGATCCATAAGCCGTTGAATAATGGCCATGGATAAACTGCAGTTGCTGTAACGTTTGCATTATAATGGATGAATAGAACAAAAAGTGGTGTGAATTTTCCTTTTACTGTGCTAGTCTTGTTAGCATTTTTTAAAGTTTAAGAGTATTATTTCATCATAATATAACAAACCTATTAAATTGAGAGTGGGTTGTATATGTGGTGGATATATCTTTGGCTCTTTGCTATATGATTCTTTCAAAAAGAAGTTCAACATCCCGGAATGCATCCCAAGTCCCAACCATAATAGTGTGGGTGTAAAAGTCATCTTGTATTATTATCCCCTCACCATCGAAGGTATGCTAAAATTACATAATAAGCCCATTACTGCTGTCCACTTGTGCGAGAGAATGTTAAGCCTATGAGTTACACCTTGGCCATTATCTTCATCTTGCTAAATCAACCCAATGAACTTGAAATACTCACTGACCTTCCCATCTAAGGTCACACCTCTTCGTCTGACTCGTACCCTTTTAACAACTTCATTGTAAAACTTAATGAAAGTTACTTCCACTTCACAAAGGACGTAAGCATTTAGTAAATGAGATATGGCTGGAGTCCTAGAAACCCCGAATTTTTACTGCCTTTTGTTTTCCAGTGAATTTTCCACTTGTTACTGTTTTGTTGATAGGCTGACCTGAGTAATATATCATATTGTATGCACAGGAAATTAATGACTATTTCTGTTTATAATAACTGTTAATTTCTTAATTAACCACCATGAATTGTGCTTACAAGAAAATAAATTGTTACAGGGGAGCTAGTGGGAATGCCGTTGACAATGATGGCAAGTCTGCAATGCAGCTGGCTTCGGACCTGAAATTAAATGATGCTGAGCTTTTCGCACTCTTAAAAGATAACAGCAGATAGTGATGCAAAAGAAAAAAAGAACCACGAGCATAGGGGTAACCACTTTGGATTCAATAGCTTTGTCCTGAGGGTTTAAGAGATGCAGCATATTGTATCCTTCCCTGAAGCATCAAGTCATACTTGGTGTCTAGTAACGTATCACAACAGCCATACCATAGGTTCATATATATCACACAAAGTATAGATCTCATCATGTATGATAGCTCCTTCCATCAACCCTTTCTTTTTCTGATTAGCTGTTGACAACGGAATTGTAACATACTACGTGAGATGAGTGTTGGAAATTGTCAAGTCCCTTGCCTCTATTATGCAGTCAGAAAAGATAATAGAAGGGACTGAATTTTTTCAACAAACTGATGAAGTTAGATGATTGTCAACTGTCAATGCCATAGCTTCTATAATGCTGTAGCTACATTTATTCGATTGCTAGCTTTTCGGGGATGCATCTATGCTCAGGATTTGGTATGATCCAAACATGTTTCAGAAGTTTTGTCTTGTATCTACTTTGTATCATCTAGTGATTTAGTAAAGTACCCTGTATAAAACTTTTTTGAACCTGTACAAAGCTCTATTTGTTATTCAGATGTTATGTTTTATTGTTTTTTGATAGTCAATTGCCCTTATAATTCTAGATTTATTGTACATGTATTGAAAGAATGAAAGATGAGGATTTTTACCTAAATTAAGCAATTCAATACTCATCCAAGTATCCAACACAGGTTGTTACTGGGTATAATTGTGCGAGTTTCATCTTAATCAACACTCCACATTCAACAACACGCGTCTTACAACTTGTTTGGTAGGGAACAATTGAGGGGAAAAGAAAAGAAGTGAAAGGAAATATATCACGCTCTAATGTTTGGTACAAAAAATTATAAAGGATTTAATAGGAAAAGAAAGGAAATGATAGAAAAGCTGCTTTAACAAAATTTCATTTTTCTTTCCTCTCAATATTGGGGGATTTGGGGGGAAAGAGAAAATTGACATTATTATTATTAATTAAATTGGAGCATTTCCTTCCTTTACTAATATTAAACCAAACATGGAAAAAAAAATTTAGTTTCCTTTGCTTTTCATTCCTTTCACTTCCTTTCCTTTCCTTTCCTTTCCCTTACTGTAGTAAAATTTTAACAAACTAGCTGTTAGGCGTCTACATGGACCGTTTGGGATCGGAACTAGGTGAGTGGGTCCTAACCAATTAAATTGTGAAGACTATGTTCTAACTTCTAAAACAGGTTAAAGAGGATCTATTTATGGCAGTACCCCCCTACACATTCCAAGCAAAATGGGCAATAGAAGGATGAGTATACTGCATGAAACTCTGATAGTCTAGCAACATAAATTGTAGATACAAAGCAAAGCAACATACAACACTAAAACACACACAATAAAATACATCAAAGACAAAACAAGTTCTTAGAAGCTGCGAACTAAGGATGGATTGTTGAGTTGGTTGGATTTTACATATCCTGTTAGAATAATGCAGGACAATATGGAATTATGGAAATAATCAAAATCAATGCAAAGGATTCGGGAGTGCAGTGAACACCAATGGACAAATGCAAATATGAACCAAGCTTTATGATTTTTATTGACACTGAAGTTGTTCCGAATCTTACACAATGTTATTGATACTGATATATGATGCACCTCCTCAAAAAAACATATGGAGATGCAACCTAATGAATTGCAATTTTTTTCTATTTGTATATTCTTTGATTGCATACAACAATGAATCAAGTCTTAAATAAGTTATCATAGAGCCGTGATACAGTTGATGGTTGTCTTCTTCAATTTGCACTCTGATTCTCATTAGAATCCTTTTCGGTGACTAAAGCGCACAACGCCAGTAAATTCCAAAAAAAAAAAAAAAAAAAAAAAAATCAAGGTAAGATCATAAACTCTTGAGTACCTAGTTCACAAATGCTAGTATGAAGCATGGTTTTCATCAGCATAACAATTTCGATAAGCACTTCACGCTGCTTCTATTCTTCTTCATTATAAAGAATCACTTTAATGAGCAGCATATCCACAGAGTTTTCAGCCTGCAAAACCAAGAAAGTGCATTACAAAACTATCACTAGACTTTCATGCTTTTATAATCGATATAAATTAGCTTTGCACCTATTATTCTCAACTTTCAACATTACTGGTCAAAAACCCCTTGTATATCAGAGTGGACTAGTTCACTGTGATTTAACTAGAATACCATCCACCAGACTACCACTTCATTTTACTGTGAGTATGTTCGGAATATAGACGATCACATTTTATTCTGAGCAAAAAATTACTTTTAAAAGATAAAAGGATGTTGCTTTTTTAAGAAAATGCTTACTGTGTATATAGGATTGGGCTTGAGATCATCCCAAAACAAAGCCTCGTATATCGGTTACTCTTTGTCACCTTCTGTTCATTGTTTCCAATGCACATGTAATTTTAACCTAGGAGGTCGTTAAGGTGGATTCCCAGCACAGGAACATGCCAATAAGCATATTTACTTTCTTTTCCAATTTGTGCCCCCTTCAGAGTTAGAGCCTTCAAAAGGATCCTGCATCAAACCACTTGAAGCTGAAAGATGTGAAGACAGTAATGTCAAACAAGTTATCATTCATTAATCAGATTTTTATTTTTAAATAACCTGTACCAATGAAAAGTGCCTTCCACTTTGCACAATATTGCAGAACTCCCACCATTGCTAACATAACTTTTGAAGAGGTTGGGCATCATCTCCTGCATTTTCTGTCGAATTGGCTGAACCAGATGCACTTATGCATCCTTTGATCGGAAAGATAAGCTGATCACAGGAAATTTTCTGTTAACTTTGTAGCATGAACCTGCAGCTGCAAAGGAAATGTCCTGATCATCAAGACTTGGACACAAATTAAACTCTGTTTACTCTTCAATACCATAAACCATCACTAAAAATGATTAGAATTTTGTCGAATCTGATTCACTGTAATTAGCAATTCTAGCATTAAAGTTAACTATAATGCCTTAGGTCTAAATAATGGGGCAAGATAGAAAAATCAGGGCAGCAAAACCAATGTTCTTATGATTGAGCAATATTTTTAGAGCTAAGGTAAACGGCATAGGAGTAAAAGAACCTTACTTGCATATTTTGGTGCAACATCCCCTCAATATGGTGCCAAAAGGCAGCATGAGTTTAGCAGACAGTCCAACATTGAATAGAACCACTATTACACTTGACTAGCAACATGTAGCGTCTTTGTGCCTGAACTGTCTTGGTCTTGGATCTGGTTGAAGTTAGTTAAGCTAGTGCACCTGGGTACCCATCTGAATTCAACCATAATCTCTAGAACCATAGCAGCTTTGTCGGCATGTCTAGATTGGCAGAAGCCACGAATTAAATCGGAGCAAGTATTCGAAGTAAGCATCAGACCCTGTTGACCCATATCATCAAGTAGCTTTAAGAATTTATTAAAGTGTTCATTTTGGTTTAGAGTTTCAACTAATGCATCCCATACATCTGGCTTCAATTTCAAACCCTTGAGTGATATTTCATCCAAAATCTGAATGATCCTCATCCAATTTTCTTCTCTACAATAATTATCCACCATAAAGGAATAAACAATCTCATCAGGCTCAATTCCCTTGGTCAACAACTCGTTGAAAAATGACGCCATCTTTAACCCGTTACCCATTTTGTTAAATCCATTTAAGAGGGAGGTATATGTTATTATAGTTGGCTTTAGATTCCTCTTTTGCATCTCCAAGAAAAGATCTTCAGCTTCTTCCATCATCCCTAACTTGCAGTGATGATCAATTAAAATGGTAAATGTCACATTGTTGGGAGGAATATCTAAGTTCGTCATGTCCTGCAACAATTTATATGCTTCACTTGATTTATTTAACTTACAAAACCCGTCAATCAAAGTGTTGAAAGTATGTATCGAAGCAACACCCTTGTGCAGCATTTCTTGAAACAAGGACTGAGCCTTTTCCGAGTCTCCTTTTCTAGAACAACCATCAATGATGGAATTGTAGACAAAGCTATCACATGGTATACCTTTTGATTGCATCTCATCAAACAACCTAAATACTTCCACTAAGTTACCACACTTGGAATAGCCATCTATGATAGTGGCATAAGTCACACTATTTGGTGCCAAGCCCTTTGCAGTGACTTCATTAAACATTTCCTGTGCCTTCTCGATTTCACCGGATTTGCACAATCCATTGATCAAACTGTTGTATGTAACAATATTTGGAAGAACGCCTTCCCTCCTCATCTCTTCAAGAAGTTCAAGAGCTTTTACCATATCTCCTTGTTTAGCGTACCCAGAGATTAAAGAACTGTAAGTATACACATCAGGCACCAGACACTTGGCCCTAAGTTCTAGGAATACCTGTGATGCTTCTTGCATCTTTCCATTTTTTGCAAGACTATGGATAAAAACACTGTAGGCAAGCAAATCAGGAAGAACTGCCTGCTTAAGCATATCTTTGAACGATGATAAGGCCTCGTCGATATTGCCTTCTCTGCAATGTCCGTCAATAAAGGCTGTGTAAACGACATCATTTGGTTTTATACCACTCCTTGACATCTCCTCAAGATACCTACTAGCAATTTGCATTTCCCCATCTTTGCAATATCCATGAATTAAAGCACCATAAGTATATGCATCTGGCCTTAATCTTCTATCAATCATCTCGTCAAGATAAAATCTTGCCTCTCCCATTCTTCCACCCTTGCAGAGACCCATTACAAGAGAATTGTAGCAAAAAACATCAGGTAGGATCTCTTTGTCCTTCATTTCTTCAAAAATCCTCAATGCCTCTGCCAGGTTATCGGCATTGACATAACCTTTGATCAAAGTGGTGTAAGTAACTACATTTGGTTTCAGACCAGAAACAAACATTTCTTCTAGGACTTTATTAGCACACTGAGGACTCTTAGCACGACAAAGTGCATTAATTATTGCATTAAATGTGAATTCTGTAGGGTTCAAGTTCATGCTTCTCATCTCAGCAAGCAGCTCATAAGCCTTCTCCATTTTATTTGCTCTACAATAACACTCAATTATATAGCTGTATATTTGGGAAGTAGGACTTATACCTAAACTAATCATCTCAAACAAAAGCCCTTTTCCCTTCTCCATGTCACCTATCCTGCAAACGCCATTAATTAGCGCAGCATAAGTCACAAAATTTAACTTAATTCCACAATTAGTCATCTCATCCTTTATTTCAAGAGCCTCTTTCACATCACCCTGTCTCATAAACCCGTCTATCAAGGAAGTGTAAGTTACATGGTTAGGTTTCAAACCCCACCCCATCATTTCAACCAACAGCAACTTCGCATCCCGAGCCCTCCTATTTTTACAGAAACCATCAATAAGTATTGAGTAAGTATAGCTATCGGGCACTATGCCCTTCTCGGCCATGGAGTGTTTAACCTCCAAAGCTTCATCTAAACCCTTACATCTACACAAACCATTGATAAGTACATTATAAGTTATTAAATTAGGACTAAGACCCTTCTCCTCCATATCCGAAACCGCCATTCTAGCCTCCTTAACCTTCCCTTCTTTACACAAACCACTAATCAAATTGCTATAAGTGTAAACATCAGCACCCACATTCAACCCCAACATCTTATCATAAACCCTCCAAAACAACTCCATCATACTCCTCTTCAACAAGTCAGACAACAATGAATTGCAACACACCAAACTAGGCATAAAATCACTATTTTCAGCACACAAAAATACACTAACAGCTTCATTCAAAAACCCCATTTTCTTATAACCATTAATCACAATATCAAAAACAACAGAACAACAAGAATCACACTTATAATACTCCTTCACACAACTTAACATTGCATCAAAAACCAAATTAATTGGAGGTTGAGTTACAATCAATCTTTCAATAACCCCATTTGCAAGAACAAAAAACCTAGAATTACAAAGAAGAACAACTAAAATAGAGTAAGAAATTAAATTGTGATTAATACCCATTTGAGAATTTGACCAATTGAAAAACCCCAGAAGTTTAGTCGGATCAGAAAACTGATTATAATGAAGAACAGATTGAATTAAATCTGGATTTAGCTTCTTACTTATTTCTGATGACCCCATTAAAATGCTCCAATTATTGTGGTTTAAAAGCTTTGAAATTTCTTCAATTGTTTCACCATTTTCGCCATTGAAGAACTTCTTCTTTGATGTTGAGAAGTTGAAAGATGATTGAAAAAATGGGGTTTTTTTGAGTCTAAGTCTAGTGTGTTTTCTGTGAGATAGTAATTTATGGTGGTTTCGAAGAAAGCCCATTACTTTGAATGAGAAGAAGAAGAAGAAGAGAGTGTAAAGGGGAAGAAGAAGTTTTCCCCTTTAACACATTAACATAAGGAAGAAGAAGAACATTGAAGATGAATTGAATTGAATTGGGCTTTTTGTTTTTGTTTCTTCAAACATTTTTCCTCAAGTTGGATTTTGTTGAAATGATGAAAAGTGGACCTGTAGAACAATTCTTGGGCTAAACTAATAAGGTCGTCAACCAATAACCTCGTAAACTATGGTTGGTAGGGTTATGTTCTTTTAAGGTGAATCAATATTTTATAATTTATGATTAGTACGGTTTTTAAAAAGTTAAAATATGGTGGTGCAAAGTTAAATTATATCACCTTTTGGCGGAGATGGAACATAAAGATCCGGTAACTTTGATTCAAAGAGTGTCTGAAGGCGGTTGCTTAATTTGCACGAGCTACTAGAAATTCATATGGACGCCTATGATTGTGGTAGCAGTACTAAAAGTAGCTCCAAGGAATGACAAGCACATGAAGGAAATAGGTTTCGAGTAAGAGACTAAGTCCTCCGCATGAGACCATGAACTCTAAATCCCAGCAATCAACTACATCAATCAATGCAAAGAACAAGTAATATGTTGAACAATTTTCTTCTTTTAAATCTGATGGCAAGCCATTAACCAATTCACCCATATACAGCCAATTTACCAAAAGATTTGATCTTATGCTCTACTAATAGCCCAATTGTTTTCAGCCCAAAAGCAAGGAGTCTGTGAGCCGAAAGAATCACAAGGAAATGTGAAGCCCATGTTTGTCAATGGGCCTGAAACAGCCCATTACTGGGGAAGCGATATTAATGGATCAAATTCTAGCACAAGTTTTGATGATTAACTTGATAATCTTAAGTCTTAAACTTGATGATAATGATGCTATGAGTGGGTTAATATATGATGCTTTGCATTTGGTTGTAGTAGTAGCATATTTCAATTGCAAATGTAGGAGTTTAGCAACCCTACAAGTCTTTTCCTTGGCAACTATCAATATAAGTCGATCAATTCAGCTCCATTGATCCCACATAATAATAATATTATTATTTTTATGAACAATTAAACTCTTAATCTTCCACATTAAATGCAAAAACTTTATCGACTAAACTATGCATTATTTGATCTAGTTAGTCCATTAATCAAAACTCTACAACCCTACACATGTGGGCATTAGTAGTTGTGCAAATTGACGATTTGGACAAGTGCAATATATGTTTTTATATGGCCTATTGATATAATCCACAAAACTCATCGATTATCTTGTAGGTTAAAAATGGTAAAAAAAAAAAAAAAAAAAAAAAAAAAAAAAAAAAAAAA